>JAZKJV010003369.1:0-70541 GCA_037367405.1 Ottelia alismoides
TTTTTCCTTGATTCAGTAATGATGTGTATAAATTTGTCCTCAGTTATTTATGATTTTGCTTTTGTGTAGGCTGAGGAATTGCAGAACAGAATGGAGCAAGATTATGATGTTGGGTGAGTTCAACTGTGTGCACTTTTTTGTAGTTGCTTGTTT
Organism: Ottelia alismoides; assembly: GCA_037367405.1. NCBI lineage: Eukaryota > Viridiplantae > Streptophyta > Magnoliopsida > Alismatales > Hydrocharitaceae > Ottelia > Ottelia alismoides. Next base: position 154 of record JAZKJV010003369.1, read on the forward strand.
GATGAAGATTCAATAACCGGTTCCATATGTTGTTTGTCATGATAAAAAAATATCCTAGTTTCTGTAGTGGGATTCAGTCGTTCAACGGTCGGCAGTATTAACCCCAGGCTGCTTTAACAGGTCCACGATCCGTGACAAGATCATTCCACATGCCGTTTCGTGGTTCACGGGGGAGGCAGTTCAGGATGAGGACTTTGAAGTTGGAGAAGAGGATGAGGAAGGCGAAGGGGATGATGAAGAGGATGACGAAGAAGAGGAAGATGACGAGGACGAGGATGAGGACGAAGAAGACGAAGGGAGGAACAAGAAGAAGGTGAGATCTTAGTGGAATGCTTGTTTATTTCTGGAAATTTTATGCGTAACTTTTTCTCCCTTATAACATATTATACAACCAGCTCTAAAGTTTCATTAATAATATTTTTATATTTTCCTTGTGCTCTTGCGGATACTCATCTTTGCCTTTGCATTTTAGAAGGGTGGTGCAAGTGCAACTGCGGGGGAAGGCCAGGCTGGGGAGCGTCCACCAGAGTGTAAGCAACAATAGAGTTCGGAAAGCGGCGGCTGCAATACGCGTTGAATTCGTTCTGATTTGTTTTATCCATAATGTGAAGATTGCAATGGGGAACGTATGGTGTCGGCGGTTTGAGTTTTGATCGTGTAGACGGTTATTATGTTAAGTGATGTCTTTTCCCCCTTTTTTTGTTCTTGGTGTTCCTTGTTTTCGGGGGGATCTTATTAGCCCTTTCTGGGGTTTGTTTTCTAGGGTAGTGCACCTGTGCAAGTGGTTTTTAGAAAATTACAAGTGCCATTTTTGTTTGGTTACTTGAAATCTCTATTGTGTTTATTGATGTTGGTTATGCAATCAACTATTGTTTTCATGACTGTTTGATAATGTCCGTTTGCATATTGATCGGTTGAGCATCTTACAACCAATTTGAACGAACAACAAATAACAAATATTGTGCTCTCAGGAATTTGGTCTAATTTATGTTACATGTAAACCAGTTGCTATAGAAACGCTCCGGTATCAAGTAGAAACTGAACGAACAAATACCAAATATAGTGTGCTCAGGGAATTGGTCTAGTTTATGTTACATGTAAACCATGCTCCTCTTTGTCGAGGGTTGTTCCTATGTTTTTGCTGTTTTGCAGTAATGGCGATTGTCTCCAGCAGCTAAGATCAAGCAGACAATGAAAATGAAGCTGACCGATGAATTGTTCCTGATTGATCGGCTTCCTTCAGCGCTCCTGCAAACCTACGGAGCTTCATTCTTTCGGGGCTTATCTCCGGCTTCATCTCCGTCACTGCTTCCATCCTCGAGTACATTCCGGAAGCCCCCAGGTCGCTCCTGCACCGTGGGTGTGGAATTCTCTCAAACGAGCTGCTTCCTGAAGACGATGTTGTCGTTGATGCTGGCAAGGTTGTCTCTTTTGTACGGCTGCGTGTGCTCTTTCTTGTCATGAATGTCTTGAGCTTGCCGAGGAACTTTGGCTTGGTGAGGTTGCTGCTGCCACTCTTAGTGCCGGACGGTGAAGCATAGGTTGGTACTTGTGGTTTCGGCTCTGGATTTGGCTGCGCTATGTCGTCTGCGATGGGATTGGCGTATTGTAGGACGAGCTGCTTTGCCTTATCCCTGGACTTGTGGCTGAGGTTGAAGTTGAGGTCTCTTGCGGTGGTCTTGTCCGGTGGTGGCGGTTGGTCCCGTAGCTCGTGCCGGAGGCATGCATTGACCCACCGGAGGTACACGAGCTCCTCGAGGTCGGAGCAGTGGACAGACTTGAGCCGCTCTATCTCCCTGGCCAAGGTCTCGTTGCTCTGCTTCAGTTGGTGTGTTTCCTCAACGGCATTTCCCTGACATTTTTGTTGATTAATTTCTCTTGATAATTGTGTTTAAATCGAATGTGGCATATATGTTCTTTAGGGTAGGGAATTCTGAGAGGGTATGAATGCAAAAAATCCCAAAATGGTGTAAAAGTACAAGAAACCGATCGTCTGCTGCAGAGTCTGCTGACTGCTGGATTGTGATCGAGCGGTTCACATGAATTCATCTGATATGGGTCTACAAAAAAGATGATTCGTGTGAACCGCTCGATCACGGTCGAGCGGTCCACTGGCCTACTGCAGCAAACGATCCATTTCCAAAATTACATACCTCTTGATCGCGGGTGGAATTGGTGTGCACCAACACTTTGGTAGACTCCAACTCCGCCCTCAACTCCCTCACCTCCTCCATCAGCTTCTCCTTCTCCCTCTCTTGCTCCCTCGCCACACTCCGGCAGCCTTCGAGCTCTGCTTCCAAAGCCCTCTTCTCTGCCTCGAGTGCCTCTACCTTCAGACTCATGACCCTCCCCTCAACTTGGCATATCGTCAGGTTGTTCTCGAGGTTCTTCATGGTTGCTTCTTGCTCCTTCCGTTCGCAATAGTCCAATAGCTGGAGCTCGAGTTTTCGCTCCCTCTCATGGAGCGTCGCGACCATGTCTCTGAGTTCGGCGATTTCTCGCTCCATTGGACTGGGGTCAAACTCTTCGTCGACGAGCTTGTCAAAGTGCCGTATGTTGCGTGTTTCCTTGTCGGGCATCGGATGAGGGAGGGGACACAAAGCTGGCTGCATGCATGAAGGGGAGATGGTGTCATAGGTGAAATATGGGAAGCATTTCACCTGAGAAAATTTGCAGGGACTTGATTGTAAATTTGCCGGGACATAGTAGCTAATGAAAATACTTCCACGGAAACAAAGAAGGGACCTTCTAACTTTTTTAAATAACACTTATACCCCTTGCTCTTTTTAGAATAACACTCGAACCTTTTATTTTGCAAACTTCACATTAGCCCTTTCGTTATATTACACCAGCAGAATAATTTTGTAAAAATAGATGGTATTAGGAGCACACGTGTTACTAGAAAAATGAGGATGGGCAAGTGTAAAAATCCCTATGGTTGATAAGGGATTTTTATGAAGTGGTGAATAAATTCAGAATAAATGAGGTAATTTGCATATATATGGTACTGTAAATACTCAATATTTTCGCCTTACATGCTGCTATGTTATAAATTTGGCCTGATCAAAATTTAGCTTAAATGAAACAAACTTGGGCCGGCTCTATAATGAGCTTGACGAATGAGCCCGAGCTCAGTCTCGAGCTTATCTTCGAGCTCGACGAATGGGCCCGAGCTCAATCACGATCCTATCGTCGATCAAGCTCAATTTAAGTAGCTTGATTTGCAAATAAGTGAAATACGAATCAACTCGAATTCAATCTCGATCAATCTAAATCAATCAACTAGCGCATCGTCAATCAATCGAGAAGTAACTATCACAAAATCCAATTTCAAAAAAAAAACATAAAAATTTTTTTAAAAAAAAGCACAAATAATACAAACTACTCACATATCTCATACGACACAATTCTTCTCTCATCTTCTCCACGTACGCTCTCATTCGATCGTCACCCTTACCTTCATCTATCGCAAACAAACATCAAAACATTAGTATTTTTGTAAATATTTTTATCTTAATATAGTCTCAAAAACAAAAAAAAGCTAGAAAAACTGGTGATAACCGAAGCTACGACACAAGACGACGAACGACGGGGCGGCGGTGCGGCAGCGAGATCGGACTTGGGAGAAGAGGTAGCTTGCAATGGATAGAGCATAGGCCATCAGATTGGCCCCTCTCGCCAAGAGCTCCTTCATCTCCTCCTCCTCTGATGCATATGTGGTTTTTCTCGAGATGTGATATGAATGTGGGGAATTGGATCTTGGAGGGGATGGGATAATGGAAATGGGCATTTGTTTTGCTTCTCCCTCTCCTCGATATATTTGATCGAGAATGGAGATCATGGTAAGCAATCATCCGTTGACATACCTTTGTTTATGGAGTAAATTAACGGGAAGGTGATCTTACTTTTGAGATGTTTCCAATCTACTACCATAAGATATTCTTCCAGGAATTTTTACACTTGTGCCTTTCTGAGTTTCCGCAATCATAAACTTATGACCCGGTGACAACTATTTTTTGGGATTTTTACCCGTTCTCAATTACCTCCACGACCTTTGAAACATTCTAATTCCCCCATCATCCCCGTAAATTTGTTAATTTTTACCCTACAAACCATGTGGTTAACCCCCATCTATTTAACCGTTAAAACTAACCGGATTCTGTTATCTTCTTTTATATTATACCGTTTTATTTATCCAATTTACTATTGGTCCCACTCCCTCTCATCCACGTCAGATCTGCCCTTTATAACCTTCTCTCTGCCCTGAGCGTCACCAGAAGCCATACATTTGCTCGAGTACGACGATGACAACCATGGCCACACTGCGGCGTCAGCCTCGCCCAGATTGAGCCCCCTCGACCTCCGGTTGAACACGTCTCTCCCCGCCCACCACCTCCCCCCGCTCGAAGCCCCAGCCTCCCCTGCTCCCTCTCTCTGCTCGAAGCTCCCCCACCCCCACCGGTGCCTCCCTGCGAAGCCCCCCCCCCCCACACTTCCTGGTCGAATCTCGCGGCGCCTCCCATGCGAAGCTACAATCGTCGGTTAAAGCCCCTCCCCTTGCTCGAAGCCTCCCCTCCCCAGGCCCCGTCGCCTCCCCTGCGAACCCCCCCACCCCCCCCACCCCGGCGATTTGAAGCCCCTCCCCATCTCCTCCCACCGCTGGAAGCCCTCCTCCTCCAGGTCGAGCACCGCCCCTACACTTCCGCCAGTCCAGGTCGAGCCTCGTGGGAGGGGAATCTGTAAGAGGAGGGAGGATGATTGTTTTCTTCTCTTGGTTAATTCTAGTCGTCCGATCGTGGATTGGTTAGATTAACTTATTTTTAATCCAAGGAAGTTAACTCCAGATGTGTCAATTTAACAGTAGGATTTGTGGGGTAAGACGGAGCAAGTTTACGAGGGTGAGGGAGGAATTCGGATGTTTCATATATCGTGGATGTAATTGACAAAGATTATAGCGTCTACCGGGTAAAAATCCCCTATTTTTAAGATGTAGGGAGTCGATTTTCATCCCTATTGGCTTGCCAAAGGAAGTGATGATGGCATGTGTGTCTCTTTACATTCTTAGCATGATGACATTCTTATCAGTTGTTTAGGACAACCTCTAGCTAGAGATGGGCATGGACCATGCTGGACCTGGGCCCTTGGCCCAAGCTCATTTAAATATTTCAGGTCTTGGGCTGGGCTTGGGCCCACAAATTTTGATGTTGTTCGGCCCAATCCCAAGCCCTGCCCGTTTACTTTGGGTTGGACTTGGACCAGGTCGGTCCAAGATTTGGTTCATTTCCTGGTCATGAAAACCACAACACGAGAAATATGGAAACGATGGATCATGCTATACATTCAAGAGAATGATTACGCATCCCTAAATCAAGCGTAAAAAAAGAAGTTACAAGCATAAGAATGTCTACATTAAAGTAACTATTAAACCATGCTTAATAATCTAAGATATCTAAAGAACAGTTAAGTTTGCAAGTATCTTGAATCTATAACAATGGCTAAACACTAGTAACATTCGAATGAAAAAACAATGGTTCAGTAGCAATATCAGTACTTCAATGATCGTATACAATATACTTTAGTAGGCAAAATGTCTTGTCTAACGCCCATGCCCATGTTCGGGCTGGGTCTTGGGCTTTACCCTCCGGCCAACTTCGGACCATTCCTCGGGCCTCCGAACGGGCCAGGCTTTTGGGCGGGTTGGATTGGGTCGCGCCAAGCCCGAGCCCGACCCAAAATATTTTTGGGACGACATTTTAGGACCAGGCCTGACCCAATCCTCTGTTGGGATTGGGCTGGACCGGTCTTTTTGGGCTGGGCTTTGGGGTGAGCCGGGCTGGCCCAGCCCAATGCCCATCCCTACCTCTAGCTTGTGGGTAATTGCAGCATTCTTATTGGTAGGCCCTGGTGGAGCTGATCGAGCGCATGCTTGCAAGTTGGCATGCCTCATATTTGTCCCGAGAGAGACACCTGATCCTACTAAAGTTTGTGTTGTCCTCCATTCCGATCTTCTTTCTACCTGCTAGGCCTAAGGTTGATTATCGGGTTGGGCGGCTGGGCATCGACCCGAACCCGAGTCGTTTACTTTTTCAGGGTTTTGGTCGAGCTGTGATCCGAAAAAATCAGGATGGACCAGCCTGAACCTGAACCCGGCTCGATGTTAAATGGACCGGGTTTGGGCTGGGTCGGTCTAGTAACTTTTTTCCCTTTAAAAACTTTTGTCTTTTTAAAATGCTTAATTCAACAGATTATATGAAAATGTCTTTTCAAAAAATATTTTTTAAAAAATAGTGATAAATTTAAGAATTTTGACATCCCTTTGGTATTTTGATAAAAAAACTTTGAAATGTTTGATTTTTTCTCTTCAAAAACTTTTAACTTTTTTCATATACATTTTACTTTTTTTTGAAAACTTTGAAATGCTGGTGTATGGTAGTATCGTTGGAGGGTGGAGATAGGGTTTAAGGGGGATTATGTTGGGTCATGTGTGATTTGGGTTAAGATAATATATTATATATATTGTATTATACAGGTTTGGGATCAAGCTTTGGGCCGGGTTTCGGGTCGGGTTTTCAGATTGGGATTCGGGTCGGGCTCTACTCAGCCCGAACCTTGCCCGTTTTAGAAACATGCTCTTTTTTTGGGCCCGAGCTCGACCCAAATTTAATCGGGTTCAGATCGGGCATAATGAGTCGAGTCGGACTAGCCTAATCCAATGCTCATCCCTAGCATAGCCTCTCGCAATGGGAACAGGAAATGTTTGGAAATGCTAGTGCAACGATTTTTCTGATACGGAACTGGAGAATCCCGTGGTGTTCTTTAGGTTGGGTGGAATACAGTTTTGATTTCATAGAATGATGGTGATTTAGGAGTTCTTGGTCTGGATACAATGAACAAGGTCCTTCTTGTGAAGTGGGTGGTGTACATATGGGGTAATGACTCGGATCTCATTTGTTCTTTGCTACGGATTATTTGTGGTGTTTCAGAGACCCTATCTTAGAGGAAGAGGTTTTTGAGGCCTTTGAGCTTTTGGAGGGGAATTGTTTTTGTTCTTCCTCCACTCTCGCCGTCCTTGCATATGTGCCTTGGTATTGGGTGTGCCCGCCACTCTTTCCCCCCTCGCTTATTTTTTATGGCTGTAGATCGTCATATGTTGGTTGTGAAAAGACTTGGATTGATGGTACATGCAGGGGCGGAACTAGCATATAGCTTGGTGTCACATGGTCAAAATCCCGCTATCGATTTCGACCGATCCTGTGCGGCGTTAGCTAACCCGTAGCTAACCAGCCTTCCCGAGTAGAACGATCGTGGACGCGCTCCAACTCTTCTCGATACCCCTGCTTGCTAACGCACAGACGCTCAGACACAAGCAGAAGCTCGACTCTATGGGTCGTTCAGGAACCCTCTCAAGAACTCCCTCAAGAACGCTCAAGAACATAACCACACGATCACAAAAGTACGGCACAAAGCTCTTCTCTTAATAGAAGGGGAACTCTCTCTGGAGTCGGTGGAGACTCTACACTTGTGTGTTTACAAATGAACCACCACCCCTCAAGACTCGAGGAAACCCAAGGGACACTCATTATTACATATACAATAATGACACATAAAGAGACAAGAAACCCTTCGAGTTCTTCGGCAGCCCTTCGCGTTCCTCAGCAACTTTTTGTCTGCTCGTCTCTTCAACTTCCTTGTTGTCCTTTCGTCTTCCTGCACGGTTGACGCCACATTAACCGCCCAGTCATCGACACACTCGCGCTCCAATGCTTGCTGATGCAGCTTTGTCATAATTTACCAAGTACCACCGAAACACTTGGTCTTGTGCCAAAGGGAACCCGCGACCTCCAGACCCTCGTGCGGTAAACTCTTCCTTAGCATTCTGCATGCTAAGGAGAAGTCCTCCAGAACTTCGCTATCGTGGCCCCCAGACCACTCTCGTGCGTGTACTACCGAGCATGCTCGACAATGCTCGTACTCAGCACATGCAACGTTCCATGCCTTTGTGGATCACCACACATCAGTATTGATATCGTGCACCTTCATGCGTACGCCTATGTGACCGTATCGCATTGCTCCTCAATGCATGCTGCTTCACTGCATACCACCCTTCTGCGCTCGCGTACGTACCCGTTGCGTACATCCCCTGTCATGTCTTGCCCTGATGTCTGTACTCGCTGCTTGCACTGCTACACATGGAAATAAAAAATGCATTAGATTACGTGTGTCCCTAGTTAGGAGGAGATTAATTATACATTAAACAATAGATCAATTGTAGGAGTATTTAATTGAAATATTATTATTGATTTTTAAGGTAAAATTATTTATATCCGTTGAGACATTGCATCCTTTTATTCATAATTCATTGTAAGATTATTCAAATGAAACACAGTAAAACTAGTTTTATCTGCGGATGTGTAGACTTGTATCCGATTTATCATCATATTCGCTTATTCATATTTTTTTACAAAAATGTTCAATTGAAACAATTTTATTGAAATCTGTGAGAAATTATTTGCGCCCACAGATGCATAGGCTCGAGTGTATGATTTATTATCGCATCATTTCATGCACATATTTTTATTGTAAAAGTGTTCAATTGAAACATTATTAATACATAGTTGGATCAAAATAACTAACATATGATTGATGATATAATGAATTTGATCGAGGATATAACTAACATCAGATAATGCCATCCAATAAAGTGACTTCCAATCAAAGAAGATATGGAAATCTCCTCGAAGGAACAATGTTCGACTGATACTTTTGATTCATGTCCCTTATAATGTCGGGAGACGAGCAACCATCCTTTGTATGAAAGAATGATATGTATATATATACCAAAGTCTATGCAGTGAGAAAACCACTACACTGATGTCTTGATGGATTCGTGGTCTGACGACTAGGTTGACCATACACTCAAAATAGTCTGCAACAATGTAACACACAAAGTAGAGTAAGGCTCTTTCATGCTAAGTGTATGTCTGACGACATAATGTGCTTGAACTACACTATCTTGTTTTTCATTAACCATTACGATTTACGAGAGCAACTCTTGTAAAGCCTCCACTCGCGCAAAGGAAATTGACATGATTATTGTTTGGTTAGTAGGTTACCTTGGGATAACCTATTTTACCTCCCTCCATCTTTGGGCTGGTATAGACCAGTCCAATGGGATCTTTACGACGCCCGCCTACGAGCAATGGTATAAGATGATTACAAGGAGATTTGTTGGACGGCTATGTGCAACTTCGGCAAGCAACGTAAGTGCTCGAACAAACTTCGATGTAAATTACTTCAATAAGTTTACATCAAATTAACCGATATGTATTTTTTTCCTTGGATGCAGCTCGCCAAGTGGGGCCGGATATACGATATTGGACACAAGGAATGCCGTGAGATTACGATACAAGCAAAAGCAGAAATGGAGCAATGGTTGTCATTTCAATTTACATATGCCGTCACAATACATGACGACCATGCTGATGTGGCTCGGGCAGAGGACATGCGCGCAAGAGCAAGAGGAAGAGGTCGGGGAAGAGCGCGTGAACCGGTAGCGAAACCCGTGGACATTGAGGCAGCCACTGGGGCATATGAAGATCTTACGTCAACGGAATTGGAGAGAGACTTCATCACACCGATTGTCGAGCGACCACATGACGACTTGCCAACGCCGCAGGCACCGTTGAGGCAAGGCATGGACGCTAGAGAAACACAACCCACTTACTACATGCTCACACTACCACCGACGCCTTCCTTTGACGAAGATGGTGCAGGACCGTCGCAAATCAACATGATAGACGAGACAAATCGTTTGTTACCCTTCCATCTTCGCGATACAACAAGAACATATCAGCGTAGGAAAAAACATTGAGTTGTACATTTTGTAGTTGTTAATGTGATACAAATATGAAAATGTATCTATGTGGACAACTTTATACATGTAATTTGTGTGATTGTCTTTGTGCGTCAATATATATCCTTTGTGAATGTGTGTGCATCGATAACCCATTTATGTGATCATCGAGACGTGTATTCCTTTGGAAGAACGTCACTCTACAGGTTAAAATGCAACTATGAAAGAACTTCAAGGAAAAATTGGGTTAAATGGAGATTGGTAAATCATGTTTAAGAAGGGTTATCGGCAAAAAATACTGGATTTTTTCCCAGGAAGAACCTCATATGTCGCATGTTGAACATGCGCTATATGAGAAATTCCCTGGAATCGTTCCAGGAAGAACATCATATGACGCATGTTGAACCTACGCTATATGAGCTACTTCCTGGAATTGTTCCAAGAAGATACTCATATGGCACATGTTCAACAAGCGTTATATGTGAAACTTACTAGAATTGTTCCAGGAAGTTTCTCATATAGTGCATGTTCAACATGCACTATGTGAGAAAATTCCTGGAACTATTTCGGAACATATCCAGGGAGATCACTGTATATCGCATCTTTAAGATGCGCTACCTCTGTAGTTTCGAGGTAAAAAAAACCTTTCAAGTGTCGCATGTTCAACATGCGACACCACTATAGCTTCGGCGTAAACAAAAACTTTTTGTTGTTCCTAGGTATTTACGTAAATCTCATGTACTACTTAGGAATTTGGTTCTGATTAATGAGTATCCACTGGTACTCGCGGATATCTCTTCCAAGAAAAATGATTCCTATATCATCCGTCAATACATTTATAGGATGAACATATGATTACATTGAGCAAGTTATTTATAAAACCAATCATCATTCTATTGTATTATTCGATAGTTTTAGTAAATGTTGAAGTTGTGGTAGGGATACATATGAAAATAAAAAATGCATTAGATTATGTGTGTCCCTAGTTAAGAGGAGATTAATTATACATTAAACAATAGATCAATTGTAGGAGTATTTAATTGAAACATTATTATTGATTTTTAAGGTAAAATTATTTATATCCATTGAGATATTGCATCCTTTTATTCATATTTCATTGTAAGATTATTCAAATGAAACACGGTAAAACTAATTTTATATGCGGATGTGTAGACTCTTATCCGATTTATCATCATATTCGCTTATTCATGATTTTTTACAAAACCGTTCAATTGAAACAATTTTAATGAAATCTATGATGAAATTATTTGCGCCCACAAATGCATAGGCTCGAATGTATGATTTATTATCGCATCATTTTATGCACATATTTTTATTGTAAGAGTGTTCAATTGAAACATTATTAATACATAGTTGGATCAAAATAACTAACATATGATTGATGATATAATGAGTTTGATCGAGGATATAACTAACATCAGATAATGTCATCCAATAAAGTGACTTCCAATCAAAGAAGATACTGAAATCTCCTCGAAGGAACAATGTTCGAATAATACTTTTGATGCATGTCCCTTATCATGTCGGGAGATGAGCAACCCTCCTTTGTATGAAAGAATGATATGTATTTATATACCAAAGTCTGTGCAGTAAGAAAACCACTAGGCTGATGTCTTGACGGAATCGTGGTCTGACGACTAGGTTGACCACACACTCAAAATAGTCCGCAACAGTGTAACACACAAAGTACAGTAGGTCTCTTTCATGCCAAGTGTATGTTTGACGACATAATGTGCTCAAACCACACTATCTTGTTTTTCATTAACCATTACGAGAGCAGCTCTTGTAAAGCATTCGCTCGCGCAAGAAATTTGACATGATTATTGTTTGGTTACTAGGTTACCTTGGGGTAACCTATTTTACCTCCCTCCATATGTGGGTTGGAATTCCATCACAAACCAATGTGTCATCACATCACAATTCTTATTTTTACACTTTCCAACCTTCATAACCATCCAAACAACTATTCACTGGAGGTTACTCCAACACAACCAAACACAGTTTCCAAACAATGCCCCAAGTAATACCTTCACATCCAAATGTGAACCCTACAACATAGTCGTAGAAGCTCGTGATAACTCTACCAAGCAAGGAATACACAATCATGACAAGAGAACATTATCCCACATAAAAAATGCATGATGCAATCATGACAAGAGAACGATCATCTTTTAGGTTATCCTTCAAGGCCTGTTCGGGGTATCCCTTGCATACCCTCAACTTGTCCCCTACATTCCTGAGTTAGGATTACTTGTATGAATCCTACAATTTCTTTGATATAATATTTTTTAACCATATTCAACTAAAAAAATTTATATAAAAATATATTATAATCATAAAAAATTAATACAATACATAATTAATGTCACATCTTATCATAATTATCATTTCAACCCTCACAACCATAAAAAAAAATACTCCAACCCAATCTAACCGAATTAACAAACATACCTTAGTCAAGAGTCAACAAATCAAGAGGGGAAAACACCCCCCACCCAAAACTCCCCCTAAACCCTATTCTCTTCCCCCAGAAAAGGGCTGCCCGCCCTCCACTCACAATCCGAAGAGAAGCAGATGGCGGATCCCTACTACAGCAGATACGCTCCCGTAGACAAAGGTCCCGCTCCTTTTTCCTTCTTCGTCCCACATTTCCTGATCAGGGTTTCTCGTCAAAATCTGATTTTTTGGGGTATTGTACGGAAAATCTAGGGTTTGGTTTTTCTTTGAGGGGACGAAGCAAGTTAGTCTCTTTTTGAGTTCTTTGGATTCATTGGTCTTTTCTTATTTTTTTTTCTGATGTTTGATGATATGAGAACCGGGTTTTGACGTCGGGGAAGTTGATATCTTGCCGAGGATGTCTTTGGGGGGCAGTCAGCGTCGATTGTTTGGGAGGGCTGTAAGGTGGGATGATGGTTGTGAGCATACGCCAAGGAGACGCCCGAGGAAACTTGCAATAACGAACATGCATATATGTCGAGTTTACAAAACGTGCATTAGAGTGTTCCCAACTATTGAAAAGCACTGAAGATGTCTGTAGCGTAGTCGTGGACGGATTGAGTCGTTGACGAGGACGAGCAATAACCAAAGTGGTAGCCGGAGGGAACCAACAGGAGTAGATTGATGAGAGCAACATATATAATGTTGTTTGGCGGGGAAATTATGCAAATTGGAAAAAAATATCCGTAGAAAATTTTAGGCGGAGAATAATTTTGGAGAAGAGGAGAGGAGGAAGGAGTACATCTATTGTGTGGGATTTTGGTAGAGAAATCCAGCGATTGTGTGGATGGAGAAGGAGAAGCGAGAGAGATAATAGGAGAAACTCCACTTTTAATATAATTTGAACTGGCTAATACAATGACTACCATCCTTTTTACATAGGACTATAGGAGGGGTGGAATAACAAAATGCAAATTGAATAAAATTGAAATTAAATCAAGATTCTAATTCACTCATAAAGTACCTTAACCAACCAACTTATTAGAGATCACATGCGATATTTTTATTCAAATAAAAAATTCGCAAATGGCTCAATTTGGATCAAACTAAGATGACAAGACCTACATTAAATTAACGTCTATAGTAAGATGGGGAAAAATCCTAGTTTGATAAAACCCTAATTTTTGCCCTAATTTTGGATTTCATGATGTATTGGGAGCTTATACCATTGAAATTTGTACATTAGATCTTACAAGAAGAGTAGGTGAATCATTCACCAATACGGATATGTTGACACATCCATCAATATGAGAAGACTGTTACTTACATGAACAAAATGAAAGATATAAAAGTCACACACCTTTTTTTTTCCATTCTTTTGTGTGGTAGGTTTGGATGCTATAGACATTTTTTGGGAGTATGTCACAAGGTTCATTTACTTCTCAAGGAGCTCCCAATTTGGGAGAGTTGAACTTGGGCAGTGACCTATTGTCGATCTTGTTGGTGTTCTTGCAAAGAGATGAGATGGTTTCCCAATGTGAAAGATGCTATATGCAGGATTTAGTTTACAGTTCTAGAAATTTTTATTTGTCCCACGCATATTCTTGTAAGGTTGTTATGCTTGAGGGTTACATGTTGATGTAGCGTGGAATTCAAATTTAGGGGAAAGTTAGGATTTTTTGTTTGCTCAATTTTATCAATTAGGATGTCCATTCAATTAGAGTCTAATTAAATTAGAGTTAGGTTAATTTTATTTGCATCATGTTGTGTCCTTTGCAATTATTATTTACTTAAATAATGAGATCACATGCAATGTCCAATTTATTAGCTAGTTGGTTAGAGACATGCATAGTTCGGTTAGGATATGTTAGGATTTTATTTTTATTCTATTTCAATTTTGTAATCCCACCCGTTTTATATGAAGGGTATGGTAGTCCATTTTATAAGTAGTTGATGCCGATTTAAAATTGGAGTTCTCTTCACATAAATAATCCGGTGCCACCCAAAAGACCAAGGTTCAAAACACCCCTTGTGGGGGTTGCGTTAGGTAGTCGACAACCAGCGTAAGAAATAGTCGAATCTTTTAACATGGATTTGAGCAAGAATCTATGTAGCCGACCCTACTTAACATGTCTTTTAACATGGCTTTGTCAGTTCAATTTTAGTCGATGTTGATTTAAAATTGAAGTTTTCTTCACTTATCTCCCCTTCCTTATCCCTCCAAATTCATGCGATCTCTACGTTTCTCCTCCCAATTTTTGTACAACTAGCACGTCTCTCTTCCTCAATACTCAAGGAAGGCACCAAGGTGCCATCTCCTGTCCCTGAAACCGTTGTCCAAGAAGACATCGAGTCACCACCCCTCGTCCTTGAAGTTGCTGCCCAGGAGGTTCCCCAACCTCCACCTTCTTCTCTGCCCCTACAGTCAACCCGCCCCTACCCTCTTCGACAGTTGCAGCCGCACCAACTTCTTCTCCGCCAATACACAACCCTTCACCGCTTCTACCCCCTCCTGCCACCCCATCACCTCCACCAACTCCTCATGCCCCGCTACATCCTTCCTCCTCTACCCTTAAACTATTGTCACCGACCCCAATACCTTTCCAACGACAACATCTTTACCAACCCCATAACTGTAACACCACCATGGACACTGTTACAATCCCCACTTTCTCAAAATTGACACGCCTCTTGTCACCACCATGTTGCACCACCCGCATCACCCAAACCTCATGTCTAGTCGTCACCTACCAAAGCACCAACATCGTGGTGCCTCCATTTAGCATGCCCAAACCCTCCTGCATTGGGCTATGCACCATTGCCACTCCAGTGCATGAACCCAAATTCGAAGCCCCCCTGCACTTGCGCGTGTCGTTCGCACCATCATCTCTCCCTCTATAGTCGTCGTTGCCACCAAGTCCAACTCCATCTTCGCCACAAGACTTGCCGTAACATGCGGACTCGTTGGCTTCAATCCCTAGCGGGGACTGCAAGGAAGGGTTGCCTTATGAGAAATGTATCTCCTCTCATTGCGAATATGTGGATGCTAAGGAATATTTTCAAAACATAAAAAAGGAATATCTTCAAAAAAACCACCTTACAAAACCTTTTTACCAAAAGGTTAAAATGGAACAACATGTAGAAAGGTGATTTTATTTCAGTGAAGGGGTGGAACTAGCCACACCTCTATAGGAATATAATTACAATCACAATACTGAATTGAAGAAGAAATGGCTTTGACTTGGGAAGATTGGTCCAACAAATCTAAATTCTTCCATGCCCCTCCCAAAGACAAAGCCATTCTTCTGGAGATAAATTTTTTGAAGCGACAAAGAGTTGATGCAGCGTGTATATCAAAATTAGGCCAAAATTGGGACACTGTTTGTTCAATTTTATCAATTAAGGGTTTTCATTTAATTAGAGTATAATTAATAAATGGCCTGGTTAATTTCATTTGTGTTCAATCGAGTTTATCGCAATTAATATTTTACTTAAATAATGAGGTTGCTTGTGGTCTCTAATGGTGTATCGGCTGTTGACTTCTACAACCTTGGCGACTGTTTTGCAGTCGGAGGGGTTGGTACATCCTTTCTTGCTTTCGGAGGTCAAGCACACCACTTTTGATTTGAATGCAGATGGCTCTCCAGGATCAAACGGCTTTCGGGTTTTCTTTTTCTGGGAGTTTTATGACTTGGTGAGTTAGTAGACTTTGAAATTGATGGAAGAGCTTCGCCTGATCAATGACGGCTTTGAGCAACTGAACATGTCCTTGTTGTTCCTTCTTCCTAAGAAGAATGTGGTGAGGCGGGTGGAGAACTTACATCATATTGCCCTATCAAATACTATTTATCTCATTGTGGTGATGGTCCTTACCAATTGCCAACATGACGTGGGAGGTTCTTGGAACTATTATCCATACAGCTCGAACGACTTTCATCTCGTTCGTCACATGATGGATGGTGTTGTTTTGGCTTCGGAAATAACGACCGAGAAAGAAGATGAAGTGGTTCATGTAGCAGATGGATTTCTCAAAGGTTGCATGGATTGGAGGTTCATTTAAGCCTCCCTTCATCATAGGGGCTTCTGAAGTGAATGTGAGTAATTGCATCACAACATATTCTCACGAAATCTTATTGAATGGGAAGTAGGAGGGTGAATTTTTCCGACCTCAACGTGGAGTGAGGCATGGGTGCTCGCTGGCTCAATTGTTTTTTTGTTGTGGTTGCTGATGCTCTAACGAGGATGGTGTCAAAGCTACATAGGGTTTTTTTTGGCGGGCTTCAGTTCGGGGGAGATTTCCATTCTCATGCTCCAATATGCAGAAGATACCATTTTTTATGTGGAGGGACAATCAACATCTGCTTAATGGATGCGCATTGTCCTTGAGTTATTTGGGTTAGTCTATGGCCTTCGAATCAATTATGCGAAGCATACTTTTGTTCCTTTCGGGATGAATGAGGAGGGGGTTGATTTTTGTGAGGTGCCTTAGCAAACGTCAAGGGGTCTCTTCCAATCATGTACCTTGGGATGCCGTTGGTGGGTGGTAAGCTATGGCACGCTGACTGAGCTCCTGTTATTGGGATGGAGAAGAAGATGGTTGGTTGGCATGCAATTTGCTGTCTACTGTCTAGATGTGGATATCTGATCATGTTGAAGGCGGTTCTCTCAGCTATACCTTTGTTCTTCTTGTCTATGCGCCTCTTACCTATTGGAGTGAAGATGAAGTTGGAGGCGATAATGCGGAGATTTTTTGGTAATCGTTGGGGAGTCTTAGGGGGGTGCGTTCTGGGGCAGAAGACTTTAGTCCTTAGAGAGGTGGATGGTGGGTTGGGGATCCGAAGCTTGGAGGTGATGAACAACTTCGTTTTGGTGAAGTGTGTGACTAGAGTTTGGAGAGGAGGCTCCGAGCTGCTATGTAGGACGTTGCAGTCGATTGATGGTGTCGATTGGGACCTCGCTTTGTAGGTTGCTACTATCCCGAACCTTCCAACTTTTGGAGTGGGATTTACACGATGCTTTCACGGGTGATCTCGATCTTGCAGTCGGATCTTGGTGACGGTCGTGGCTTTATGTTCTCGACTGATGATTAGACTGGCCATGTGTCGCTATTCACTCATTTTCTCCGATTGTTTGCTATGGTAGCTTCTGTTGGGGCCTTCGTGAGGGATTGTTGGGAGGTTGGGAACTGGATTCCTTTGTTTTGAGCTTTCTGACCGGTGCTTTGTAGAAATTTTACGTCTTCTGGAGGCTTTGTCGGTATGTGAGGGGTTTCATGATATTAGGGACCACTGGACCTGAGCTGATGGACATTTTTCTGTTGTGAAGGCTTGCATGGTCTTCTATCAGACAATGGTCTTTGATCTAACGAGCGCTTCAGACATGTTTATCTGCATTTGGAGATTGAAGGTCCCTTTGATGGTGAATATTTTTGTTTTATTGCTATGCAGGAATTACCTATTGATAGTTGAACGATGAACATGGTTTTCACCTTGTTTTGGCGGCACATGTCAATGATGTCTTGTAGCGAGTGAGGATGTTGAGCACCTCTTCTTTCTTTACCCGATTTTAAAGGAGGTGTGGATGACATCACAAGTGGAGCTGAGTCAATAATTGCTAGGTTTGTTTTTGGGACTTGACGCAAATTGCAAAAAATGAATTAACTGTAAATGCAGGGAGGGGGAGGGGGCACTACATATCCACAAGCGGATGCCGAACCAAAATAGTAAATAGGACCTTTTAGGGGCTTGTTCTGATTGGCTTTAGGTAATAAGAATCTAAATCCCACCCAAACAAACTAGCGAGTAACAACACCCACTAGGAAAAAGGATGAGGGAAAAAATAAATAAAAGAAGGTGCTGAAATGAATAACTCGTTACCACAATCGGTAAGAAGGGATGTGCAAATCCGTGGACCGACACGGGCTATGTGGGTAGTGAACAACGACGATGTGTAGGTGGAGGCGAAGGTAGCGTACGTTGGTGAATGACGATGGATGCTGCTGATGCGGATCACGACGACGATGTGGTAGTTGGCGGCGACTGACGTGTGTAAAGGGTTGTGGCTGGTGTCACAGGCAAGGTTTAAAAAAGCGTGAGGCGGTCCGAGGCGTTTTTCCTAAAATTGAGGCGAGGCGTAAGCCTCGAGGCGGTCGAGGCGTAAGCCTCAATTTTTTGGAAAAAAAATTAAAATTAGAGCAAAATACATTGAAAAAAGTATATGATAATATTAAGTTTTCCCAAAAACACATTTAAGAATAGTTAAACACTAGTAAAAGATACAATATATAAGCGACGAAGGCATTGTAGTTCAAAAAAAACTAATACTAAGCTATTAATATATGGAATATCAAGTTCCAACTCCAACTTCAATAATTCTATATGAGTATTGAATTAAAGTCTATACTTAATACTAAAGTACTATAAAAACCATAATTTTTAGTGTTCGAAGTAAAAAATACCAACATACCTTGAATCCCAACCATTTGTCTTGTTGGACGTTGTTGGAGAACCGTATGAATCCCCTCTTGCCATATGATACCCCAATAAGACGGGGGTCTCGCTGCCCGGTCAGCGAGCCTGTGGGGGGGTCTAGGGGGGAGCAGGTGCGCTCCCCCCTGCGGGGGTGTGGGGGCAGCGCCCCCGGCGAATTTTTTTTACTAACAATGTTATTTTTATTTTGTTGTTCACAATAAAATGAAATAATTATTTTACTTCACGTGTTTATTTTCGAACTTTCTTCCTCATATATACGATAATTAATCTAACATGCATAACTTATATAACCAAATAACAATATCAAGTTGAAAACTTGCAACTAATATAAAATATTTATTATTACAATTCAAACTCAAATCTGTGTGCAATAGAAATAGTATGTGTAGGTGTATGATAAATGGAACATGATGTATACAAGATCATGGAGCTTCACCTTCACTTATTTCAAGCAATCAATTCTCTTTGAACGCCCCCTCTCCCTGACCCTTCGGTTTTTAAAAAAAAGGTCACGTGCAAAGCCAAAACTTAAAAAAAAAACGATTTTTGAGGCTTACGCCTCAGCCTCGCCTCGAGCGCCTCACGCCTCGAGCGCCTCAGGCGAGGCTGAGGCGTACGCCTCTTAAGATGTACCTGAGGCGTGCGCCTCGGGGCGTTTTAGGCCCGCCTCGCCTCGAGGCGTACGCCTTTGCGCCTCGAGGCGCCGCCTTTTAAAACCATGGTCACAGGGTCAAAATCCCGCTATCAATTTCGACCGATCCTGTGCGGCGTTACCTAACCCGTAGCTAACCAGCCTTCCCGAGTAGAACGGTCACGGACGCGCTCCAACTCTTCTCGATACTTCTGCTTGCTAACGCACCGACCCTCAAACACAAGCACAAGCTCGACTCTATGGATCGTTTAAGAACAATCTCAAGAACTCGCTCAAGAACGCTCAAGAACGCAACCACACGATCACAAAAGCACGGGCACAAAGCTCTTCTCTTATTAGAAGGGGAACTATCCCTGGAGTGGGTGGACACTCTGTGTACTCTTTACACTGTGTTTACAAATGAGCCACCACCTCTCCTTATATACAAGACTCAAGGCAACCCAAGGAACACTCATTATTACATCTACAATAATGATACATAAAGACACAAGAGACCCTTCGAGTTCTTCGGCAACCCTTCGTGTTCCTCAGCAACTCTTCTTTTGCTCGTCTCTTCGACTCCTTTGTTGTCCTTTCGTCTTCCCCCACGGTTGACACCCAATCAACCGCCCAATCATCAACACATTAGCGCTCCAACGCTTGCTGATGCAGCTTTGGCATAATTCACCAAGTGCCACCGAACACTTGGTCTTGTGTCAAAGGGAACCTGCGGCCTCCAGACCCTCGTGCGGTAAACCCTTCCTTAGCATTTTCCATGCTAAGGGGAAGTCCTCCAGAACTTCGCTATCGTGGCCTCCAGACCACTCTCGTACGTGTACTACCGAGCATGCTCGACAATGCTCGTACTCAGCACCTGCAACGCTGCATGCCTCCTTGGACCGCCACGCATCAATATCGATACCGCGCGCCTTCGTGCGTATGCTTCTATGACTGTACCGCATTGCTCCTCGATGCGTACTGCTTCACTACGTACCACACTTCTGCGCTCGCATATGTACCACTACGTGCATCCACTAGCATGTCTTGCACTGCTGCCTGTACTCGCTGTGCTCGCACTGCTACAAGCCTCACGACACTCTGCTATCGAGTAAGTGTCCTCTGTGACGCTTCTCCTTAGTAACGTACAGTAGAGCTTCCAGACTCTCGTGGATAACTTCCATGATATCCACGCATTTTCGGACTCCTCCTGAAGTCCAGCTCCATCGATCATTCTCGAGCATCTAACTACCGTGTCTGCACGATCATTCTCGATCACGGAATTTGGAGGTGTGACAACTGGAGAGGTGGTGGTGGGGTGAAAGGGAAGAGAGAGGTGACATCGTCATGGGCGATAGGTGGAGGGGAATGGCGGGCGGCGACAAGGGGAGATGGGGGAAAGTGGGTGTTAAGAAGGGGCTAGGGGCCTGGTGGAGTCAGGGATGAGGAGGAGAGGACGGTCGATGATGTTGTAGGTGGGCAGGGGAGATGGGGGAAAGTGGAGGCGGCATGGATGTGTTTAGGGTTTTGGGGAAAAAAGAATCGGGAGGGGACGGGAAAACAAGAGAGAGAGAGGGAGAGACAGAATTAGTGGTAGAAGAAATTTAATTTCTCATTCAATTGCCTTTTCCATAGGGTGGGGAGGCCTTTATGTATGCTAAATCCCACCAATCATATGACTAATTACTTTAAATAGAACAAAACAAAAAAGGATAATAAGACCCTATATAATGGGCTTTTTTACATAATTAAATAAAAAATGAAAATTTAGACTTAATTACTTAAAAAATGTCATGTAGCGTAACTAGATGAAATTAAAAAAAATAAAATACGTAAAGTTTCTCATGCTGCATCAGGACTCGATGGATAATTTGAGAAACACGAGTGATCATACTAAAGTATAGTTGACGGGTATTTTTTGGTCCTGTGGCTTACACGAAATGTGAATATTTTCCGTGGGGAGAGAATGTAAGTGGAAAATGTTATAGAGCATGCAAAAAATTAAAGACTTTTTGGTCTTTGCAACTCCCTTTTGATACTTTAATGCTTATATGTGGGCATGTACACAATGTCACACCCTCTTTTCCTAAAAAAAGAATCATGGAAGTTGGAGTTGGATCTTGATATTTCGCAGATTAATGACCTGATATTAGTTTTTTTTGAACTTCAATGCTTTCATCGTTTATATATTGTATCTTTTACTTGTGTGAAACTGTTTTTGAATGTGTTTTTGGCTAAACCTAATATTTATATATATTTTTCGTGTATTTTCTTTAATTTTAATTTTTCTTTTCAAAAAATTGAAGTTTACACCTCGACCTCTTCGAGGCTTACACCTAGCCTCACATTTCGGAAAAACTCATCAGAGCGGCTCATGCTTTTTTAACCTTGGGCATGTGTGCAATAAATGTGGGTGCAAGTTTAGAAAGTTAATTTAATTATATAAGAATGTAGATTCTTCAAATTTCAATTATCGTACTAAAGGTCTGTCTTACACAGGACTAATTGGCGAAGCCTTCTCCCACAACATGGATTCTTGTTTAAATCCTTGTTGAAAGATTCAACTATTTTTTACATCGGCTATCGACTACTTAACACAGCCTCCGGATTTGAACCACGGTCCTTTGGATGGTAGGCATATTACACTACCATCAGACCATTTAATTCAGTACTACTAAAGGACTAACTACTATACAAAAATATTAACAATTTTTAAGTTAAAGCTTTAAATTATTTTAGCTAGGCATATATCTTAATTAATCATAATTTGCAAAATTGATAATTTGACTATGAGGGATTAAAAATAATATATTTGAACTAATAACACACTTAATTAATTATCGTATATGGGTGCAAGTATAAGAAATGGATGATATGGAGCAACATGCCCTGTATGTCTCATAATACTTGTATTTAAGGTTCTAAATCCCGATTTCGATTTCGTTTCGAGATGTTGAAAAAACGAAACAATTTCGAAATTTCGACGAAATTTCGCCAAATTCGGCAAAAATTGGCCTAGATTTGTGAAGGGCAAAATCGATTTCGGTAGGGTGTCAAAATCGAAATTTCATCAAAATTTTGTGAAAGTTGAAACATTGCTTGTATTTATATCAATCGTAAATCGTATGCTGGTGGCATGCCCCTAGCACATTTAGAATGATGACAACGCGAGTGATGGGTTGTCGACATTGACAACATGCCATCGGTACCTTGGAGAACCAACACTCTAGGTTCATCGATTCCACCCATTATGGGTGCATGGCACAATATGAGGGCATGCTTTTAGAATGTTGTGACACCTAAACCTATGATAGAATGTTGTGACACCTAAACCTATGATATCTATATCTTTAAAGGAACAAACATGGTTTATACACACCTACGTACATACATGCAATTTTTTTAGAAAAAAATGTTATATTCATATTCATTTGCATCCTTACTAAAAATTGTGCTCCATATATACATGTATATATCCTTCTTTAGAGGAAAAGCATATATCCACATCTGGTGTGATGCTGGTCGAAATTTTTGGTGGAGAGATTATTAAAGCGGATGGGATGATGATGAAGAAGCACATCGGGAATGCAGGATTTAGATAGAGAAAGTGTAGAGATGCACATGAAAGATGAAGAGAGGAGAATAATTTGGAGAGGAACTCCAATCTAAAATCTAAGTCAATCTGTCTCCTAACCAATGCCTATTAACCCTTTATTGAGTAGGGTGGAATTACAAACACCAACAAAACCCACCAACAAAATCTATCTAACTTGGAAATTACTCGAATATAATTAGGGATCACCCGCAATCTCAATTTATTTAAATAGATAAAACTAAAATAAGAATGAACCCAAATTGGATGAAATCAAAGGACATCAAACCCTAATTTTGCGTGTACTTTCCCATCAAGTAACTCTAAGACTCTACTCCATGTGTTGTACATGTTGGAAGAAAAGAATTGCTTGCATCAGACGAGACCCTAGGGCTCTCTTATATTGGAGAAAAGTCCTGGGTTAATTACATGAGAAGTACATTAAGAAAATAGAAACGAGAAATTAATAATAAGAGATAAGAATATCTCAACATCCCCCTCAAGTTGGAGCATATATGTCTATCATGCTCAACTTGGAACAACACATCTAAAACGGATCTCTAGCAAGAGCCTTGGTGAAAATATCAACTGTCTGATCTCCAGTAGGAACATGGGAGGTGGATATGAGACCCTTCTGGATCATGTCTCTGGTATAATGTTAATCTACCTCTACATGCTTAGTCCGTTCATGAAATGCAAGATTATTGGCAATAAATAGAGCAGCTTGATTGTCACATAAAAGCTGCATGGGAAGTGGAACCTCAACAACAAGATCAATCAAGATCGATCTAAACCACATCATCTCTGTGCTCCTTGTGCCATGGCCTTGTACTCAGATTCTGCACTAGATTTAGCAACCACTGTTTACTTCTTGCTTTTTCATGATACGAGAGAGCTTCCAACGAATATAGCAAAGCCAAAAGTAGACTTTATGTCTCTAGGGCATCATGCGTAATCTTCATCCGCACAAGCTGTCACCTCAAGACACGTACCTCTACTGAATATAAGACCAGCACCAGGTGAAGTCTTCAAATATCTCAAAATCATAGACTGCTGCATCCATATGAACCTTCCTTGAGTACTCCATAAACTGACTAACCTTGCTCACATGACACATCAAAGGATATGTCTAGAATGGTAATGGTAGCTCATGGGAGATTCCCAACAAGCTCTCTATATCTCCTCTTATCCAACTCCTTAGTGTCATCATGATATAATATCATACTTGGATCCATAGGGGTAGTAACATGCCTGCACCCTGTCATACTTGTCTCTAGTAGAAGATCGATCACACACTTCCTCTGGGTCATCACAAGATCACGTTGGTTCCTGGTGAACTCTAATCTAAGGAAGTATCGAAGATTGCGAAGGTTCTTAGTCACAAACTGCTGACCTGGGAACTCCTTGGCAGCCTAAATGCCGTGGGTATCATCACCCGTGACAATAATATCATCAACATAGGCAAGAATAGCAACAATACCTTTCTGTATTCTTTGAACAAAAAGTGAGTGATCCGCAGTGGACCGCGCAAATTCTTGTTGCTCTATCAACTCTGAGAGCTTCTGGTACCAAGCTCTCGAACTCTGTTTCAGACCGTAAATCGCCTTGTGGTACATACCTTCTGAGATCCCCCCTTAGCGGCAAACCCTGGTGGTTGCTCCATATATACCTTTTCCTGTAGATCGCCATACACAAATGCATTCTTCACATCGAGTTGGTAAGGTGACCACTTCTGTGAAATGACAACTGATAGAAGAATGCACAGAGTCGCATGTCTGGCCGCTGGAGAGAAGGTATCCTAATATTCCACCCCATAAGTTTCGGTGAACCCACGTGTTATACAAGCCTTTCCTTGTAGAGATCCATACTGCTATCTGCCCATTGCGTCACCGTAAAGATCCATTTGCACCCCACAACATAGAACCTTGAGGAGCAGAAACAACACTCCAGGTACCACGAGACTGCAAAGTGGCCATCTCCTCCTCCATGGCAAGTCGCCAATGACTATCCTGTGCAACCTCCTAATATGATTGTGGGATGGTAACGGCAGGGAGTCCCACAACAAACCTCATGTACTCCGAAAGATGGTCCAATGAAACATGCATAGCTAGAGGATAATTGGCACAATTACGACACATCTTCCTCAAGGCAATTGGAGCATCCAGGTCATCAGTCTCTATGTTCTCTGGTATCAACTCCTCTTGTACAGTATCTTGTGGAACACTCAAATCTCCAGTGCCAGAAGTAGAAATAATGTGATCATTATATACCTGAGGCGTGCTGGATGATGGGAAGGGCGTGAGCAGAGGGGCGAATTGAAGACCTGCGAACGTAAAAACGTGGTAGGAACCGTCTCAGAGTAGATAGAGGTGGAGGTGGTAGAGGAGGTGAAGGTGGAGATGACTGAGACTCAAAACATGGTTATATGGTGGGGATAATGGTGGCGGAGGAACAAAATCTTCCTTGCTAGAATCAACGTTAGACATCTGTCACATGTAGGATAAAAATACACAGTAGAGTCAAAACATGTGACGTCAGCACTATCATAATATTTTCTCCCAACAGGATCAAAAATCTATACCCTTTTTGGGTACGGGAATAACAAACAAACACACATTTGACAGTTCCGTAGAGAGAGCTTGTCACGGCTGGAGTAAAATTGTGGGCAAATGCCATAGATTCAAAAACCTGAGAGTAAGGGAGAATAAGTCCTTGAGAAACACAATCAAGTACGAAACCTTTTCTCCAAGGATAGTGGAAGGCATGCGGTTCACCAAGTAGCAAGCAGTGAGAACAACATCATCTGGAACAGACGTCGAGCACGACTCTGAATCAAAAGAGTCCTCGTGACATCTAGAAGATGACGGTATTTGCATTCAACAATGCCATTCTGCTGTGAAGTATAAGCACAACAAGTATGATGAACAATACGAAGAGATCTGAGACAATCAGATAGATGCAAAGTGGAAAACTCTAAGGCATTGTCAGTACGAATAACTTCAGAAAATATATTCTTAACTTCTATAAGAAATGATTTAATGACAGGACCTGCTCTAGACTTATGTTTTAAACAAGAACACCCAAGACAATCTAGAAAAGTCATCCACAACAACCTTGATGGTATTGATCAAGGTTTTAAATCTCGATTTCGATTTTGTTTCGAGATGCTGAAAAAATGAGACAATTCTAAATTTTGCCAATTTCGGCCAAAATCGGCCTAGATTTGTGAAGGAAGGGTATATATCGAGATTTCGATTTCGGTTTCGGTAGGGTGTCGAGATCGAAATTTCGTCGAAATTTCACAAAATTTGAAACAATCGTCTTGATGATCAGGAACACGACGAGAACCCTATATATCAAAATCAAACAACTCAAACAGTCAACTACTATGACGACTCTGATGACTCTGAAAAGAAGATTGATGGTGCTTCCCAAGGTGACATGCCTCACACTCGAAGGTACACGGGTAGAAATCTGAGGGAGAACATGACACTGCTTCTGTAGAGGAAAGTGTCCAAAACGAACATGCCACATGAAAGGAGAAACGTATTATGAAGGAATGGTAGCAACACCAGCCAATGTTCATGAAATCGGCCGCACGAGCCGCATATGCCGCCGCATAAACCTTTGCAGCATGCAGACCGAACCGATTTCATGAATCGGTACATTATGCGTCCTCACATATGCTGCTCGCATATGCCTCGTATATCTCGTATATTGTTGTAAAAGTCCCCTGACTGGTCCTACTAGTAGGTTTGACTAGTCTAATCAATGCGGTAGCTGATCAAGTATTCACTGATTCCGACTAGACCGACTAGTCGATTGATTTTTGCTTGGAGATGCCATCTTTTTACCTTTTTAAAAGCAAATTTATTCCAATATGCTTATATTTTATTTAAATTCAATTACTCCTTTCCTTTCATTATGATAATATAAAAAATGTACAAGTCTATGTAAATATATAAGAATATATGTATAAAAATGATTTATATATTTAAAATAATTAACAAATTCAAAGCCCGACTAAAGCCCAACAAAATCTGATTAGTCACCCGACTGACAATTAATAATTAGTCAGTGACCCAATTGACTGAGTACCGACTACCGATTTTTGCAAGCTTGATACCGCATCTGCCCGCATACTACTCCAACACCTCCAACTTTCCAATCCTCTCATTCATGTACTTAATTCCGTAGATCTGTTTCTTCCCTCCATTGAATTATAAGAATATGACATGCATTTTGTATACAATTGCAGTGCATTATACCATTATTCATATATTGCATTGTTTTTATCGAGTATATGCAATGTATTGTCAACTAATTTCAATATATGCCGATTGAAGTTTTGCTCATGTAGTGCATGTATGTGCAATGGAGTTTTGTTTTTTTATGAATCATCTATTATATGAAGTTTTATGGCTAAATGTTTTTTTGTGATTAAATGTTAGGCAATTAAAAGCATACACTCAACCATTTTACACGAATCATTTTTCTTAGATCTTTAACTCCACTTGGATACATAAATTCTGCGGTAATGTTATTCATAGATATTTATCTTTATTAAATTAAAAATTTGAAAACCGCGTAGAACCGCATATACCTCGCATATACCCCGCATACCGCTTAATGCAGTATTCGGTGTCATGTTCGGACGCATACGCATACCGCTTTCCCGAACCTTGGCACCAGCACACAGGGGTTGGATAAGCTTGTAAAGTCTTCTCTGCTCACGGCCACACCCAATCACCTTGTCCGTGAGTATGTCCTAAAACACAAGAAAAGATGGATCAAATGTGACACGACAATGTAAATCTTTTGTAATTTGGCTAATAGACAAAAGATTCATCTGAAATGTTAGAGCATGTAAAACATTATGCAGACGCATCGAGGGAGCTAGAACAATCTCCTGCTGACCAACAATGGGTAGATGAACCCCATTAGTTATCACTACTGATCTACCAAGAGGAATAGACTTGTACGAACTGAATTGTGCTTGATTGCCACATATATGAGATGCTACAGAGTCCATGATCCAATCTGTTAAATTTGAACTACTACTACTGGTAAGAGCATAAGTAATACCTGACGAACTTGAAGAGGTTCTGGCAGGAGCTGCGACATCTAAGAACCTGCAACTGAAGTGGTAGGAGTAATTATCATCTCTCTTAGTCTGGAAATAATATCATCCAAACGCGTATCATGAGCAGAAGCAGAAACAAGCTATGTCTTCTCAACAAGACGGGCAGACACGTGATACCCATGCTTCAGATAGCATGTCTCCTCAAAGTGACCGGGACGGTGATAATGTGAACATGGACCACGATGTTATCCTCCTCAACCACGTGGGCCGTGCCTACGAAACGGTGAAGTACTCCCTCTGTTACGCGAAGCTGCCATAACAGAGGGAGGTTGGGCAATAACAATAGATGAAGTAGTGATTTTACTCAGCTTCTTGTAGACCTCCTCCATTGAATCGTCTCTTCAATAAGTAGTTGAGTACGTGTTGCATCGTACTCAGAGTCAAGAGATGACAAAAAGACTCCTGTCATAGTGGCATTCCTATATGGCCTGCCTGCTGCTCAGTGTTGGTAGTAATAGGCATGAAGCTATGCAGACGCTTAAACATTCTTCTAAGATGCGAGAAGTGAGCACGAAGAGGTCGACCATTCTGCTTGGTCAAAAAATTTGCCATTTTCGTTATTTTTCAGAAATTAAGATCATCCAAGATATTAAAACAACAATCTACAAATATACACTTATATCACACATATTGGTCATTTATAGCTCATATATCGCACATATCGTTGTTAATGTTTATTCCTGACCTATAGATATTGGAAATGGATTTCATTCAAGTTCTTATAACATTAAATAACTTACAAATATATACTTAGATTGCACATATATATCATTTACGAAGACTATGATCCTTATATTGCACATATTGGTCATATCGAACATATCATTGGTACTGTTAGTTGTTGACCTATATATATTGAAAATGGAGTTCATCCAATTTCTTAGATCATTAAATAACTTACAAATATACTCTTAAATCGCACATATCGATCATCTATGAAGCTTATATCACATATATCGATCATTTTGAACATTTCGATATTAACGTTGATTCTTGACTTGTAGATTTATTTTTTCGAAGAATTGACTTATAATTATTGGAAATGGATTTCATTCAAGTTCTCACAACATGGAATAACTTGCAAATATACACTTAGATATTCATAACACATAATTATAGATCATCTATGATCCTTATATCGCGCGCTCATATCGGTTATATTAGTCACATGATATAGTGAATGGCATTGATACGAGTCATTTGATTCAAAAAAATGTACATAATATTCAAGGAGACAATGCTTCTTTGGTGTAAATATTTATCTATTACAAAAATAAATGAAAATAATTAAATCAATGTAATATTGTAAAAGAGATTACCTAAAACCAAGAATTCTGTGGAGGTTCTGAATCAACTCCTATGCACTTTTGTCTCTCATAGCGGATATAGCATTTTTTAAGAGACATAATTCATAATAATATTTTCGGGAGGGGGGATGACTTAAAATTGATTGGACACTCCCAAGTTGAAGAACCATTGTATGCACCCTCCTGTCGCACCATACCCTACCAGTACAGAGGTCTTGCTGACCAATCGACGAGCCTGGGGGGCTAAGGGGCCAGATTGACCCCCCTTGCGTGGGCAACGCCTCTGATCCGAAACAATATATATAAATCATTGTATGTTTTAATACTAGGTGTAGTTAGATATGTGTTTTAAAAGCACCTGAGTATAACTAGATAAGTGGTGGAATCAATCTTGCATGAAAAATAACATTGATATATAGACATATCGGTGAAGCATCGGTGACATTGATCGAATCTAGGATTTTTTTGTACTGAATCCAATCATTTTTGACCTATATGAGCCGATATGGTGATATATCGCCGATATCCCTGTAAAAGGATACGCTGGACGATATCGAAACCCCTTCCCTGTCGAAATCGATATATCGACGATATATCGTCGATACGACCTTCTATGGGTTGATTGACGATATCGTTGGAAATCTCCATAGTGAGTGTCTCAGAGAGCCAAATCTGAGCATAGGCATCATCTTGCTTCCAAGAAGCATTAGCCTCAGTCTTGCCCTCTAGCTCTGAATCCGTCGGAATGTGCTCCTTGTTATGGCATTGCATAAGAGTGTGGAACTGCATGGACCACAACTCGTAGTTGGTACCATCCATCTTCACGATGAGAATCGGCCCCTCGAAGACACCATACGATGAAAAAACGTCACCCTTGTTCTCTGACATGGTAAGAAGAATGTTGATACTCAGAACAAAACTGAGGAGTAGACTACTCTGAGTGAGTCTACATTCTACATAATCATATGGAGGAGTGGTTGTACATGTGGATTCATACAACCATCCTCATCAATTTTTGTTGTGGTCTAGAGTCAGAAGACGTGATTTATAGGTTAAAAATCATGAAATCCGAACAAAATCAGACCTTCTCGGCCTGCAGAGACGACTGAACTGTAGCCCAAGGTATGTGGAACGAACCACGAAGTGGAGACGGATAGACGGACCGTGAAGGGGCACGAACATACGTCAGTAGAGGCCGGTTCAACATCCTCGGCAGTTGTTGGGTGGCAGCAGTCTGATAGTGCGGGAGGGACTGCCTGCGGATAGGCGGTGATGGGAGGTCCCCTTCTGACGGCTGGGCAACACGTGGTGGGGTTGCCAGCGACACATGGAGGAGGGGGCGTGTAGGGTTAGAGTTGGTGGGATATGGGAACCTCGGTCAAGGATCGTTGCTTCGATACCATGTTGGAGGGTAAGAATTGCTTGCATTAGACGAGACCTTAGGGGAGAAAAGCACTGGGTTAATTACATGAAAGGTACATCAAGAAAATAGAAATGAGAAATAAACAATAAGAGATACAAATATCTTAACAATACAATCAACTCGTGTTGCCGCCATCTTCCTCATGTACTTCTCCTGTACTACCCTTGATGACCCTTCATTATCTTATGGCACTATCCAAATTGACGACATCACACGCCACTTACTATAGCCAACCCATGGCCTCCATTTGATGCCTAGGACTGGCTATTGAGCCCAACGAGCCGAGCCAACCTCTGACTTGGGCTTGGGCTCGAGCTCGGGCTCGTTCGAGCCCATCCGAGCTGGCTCGGTCTCGGTGAGGCTCGAGCCAAGCCCCTTATCGAGCTCGAGCTCCTTATCGAGTCCGATCTGGGCTCGAGCCCAAGGCATACTCGTTAAGGAAAATGTGTACTTTTTGGTGGAGAAATGTTTTTC
Organism: Ottelia alismoides; assembly: GCA_037367405.1. NCBI lineage: Eukaryota > Viridiplantae > Streptophyta > Magnoliopsida > Alismatales > Hydrocharitaceae > Ottelia > Ottelia alismoides. The sequence goes on from JAZKJV010003369.1 coordinate 31,522, forward strand.
ACAGATTCAAACTCAAGACCTGCTCTATCTAAACTGTGTTCCTTACCAGTAGGTTGCTATCCAAGTTGTGAACAAAATCTTAATTATAATATATATTGTAACATTCTTTTTGTTTTTATAAAAAGGAAAAATTACTAATTTTCTTATGCAGGAGGGGGTGGGAGGGGCAAACATGTGAACGAGAATGTGATTTTGAGAATTGGGTCATGACTCTTGGGGGAGGGGGGGGGGTCTAAGTTAGTGGAGGGAAAAATGCAAAGGGCTACTTTTATTTTGTTTGTATTATATATAAGCATTATATGTATATATATTCCTTCTGAAGCCCCTTATTGAGTTATCAAGCCGAGCGAGTATCAGCTCAGACTCGGCTTGTTAAGCTACCGAGTCCAAATTTTTGGCTCGGGCTCGGCTCAATAGCCAAATGAGCCAAGCTTACGAGCCCTTATCGAGCCGAGCCCGAGCCTGAGCCTGGCTCATCAAGCCATGACTCAATAACCAGCCCTACTTGATGGTGCATCTTCTCATGCTTCTGTAACAACCAACGTGGAGGTGGTGGGCATCATTGGCGTAGAAGGTGTGAGGGTGTGTGGGGTTGGGAATGGAAGAAGAATGAGGTGCATGTAGGGAGGACAATGGTGGAGTATTATCTTCGTCAGGGGTATATCAGAAATTCTCATATGTACTTTTAAGTCAAACTAATGGATTCGACCTAATAGAATTAACGGTCTTGGATAATGGTGTAAACAGAGCAGTTCAGCATGGGTTATAAATATAATGTAGATTATAAGGGGGGTTGCGGGGGGGGGGGGGATTGCAATGTGTTTATGGTCTTAACTGTGAAAACTCTTCATGATTTTTAGAACCATTTTTTAGTTTGTTTAGCAGCTGACCTTAAATGTACACACTTTTTTCTTTCTATTATGCATATGTTTTGTTTGTTACCTCAACCTTCTAGAGCAATTTATTGATATGCAGACCCACGAGTTGCTTTCCCTGGTTATTTGCCTGCTTGATGGTTCAGTTGCAGCTTCACATCTGCTGGGCGTTCCTCCACGGCTCACACCTGATGCGCCATTGACTAATGTGAGGGTAAAAATCACTGTTTGGGCGACATGTCGAAATCTAAAAATCAGCTAATTCACTTTTTTTCCCTTCTCAGCCACTGAGAGCTGTCGGGTATAAAGATGAACTTGCGGCTTTAGGTCGTCCCGCACCAGGACTTGTTGGACGACCTGCTCCAGCTGATATTGGAGGAATCAGTACAGTGGAAGATCCTGCTTTGATAAAAAGAGAGCCATCGCTCGGTATTGCAAATGAATCCAATGTGTTGTTTGTCGATAATCTTCCAACTGATTGCACCCGGAGGGAAGTTGGGCGTATCCTTCCAAGAATATAGGAGTTGTTTTTGGCGCAATTCATATTAAGACTTTTTCTTTAGGCGCAATTCATATTAAGACTTTTTCTTTACACTTCCTTGACCCCCCAATTATAGATCTTTTCCGCCCCTTCATCGGTTTCAAAGATATCAAGCTTGTCCATAAAGAACCAAGACGGGTATGTACAGTTGATCAGATTTATGAGTTGGTTAGTGCTATTGATATAATTAAAATATCATGGCTTTGTTGTCATTCTGGACTTCATGCCTTCAAATAAATGAAGTTAGAGGTTATAGTGGGCTGTTGATATTATATTTTTCCCGTTGTATAGTCTGATTGGAAAACAGACGATATTATGACCCGTACAGTTGTTAAGGTCAGGCCAGAAAAATGGATCACTTCTAACTTATCAATGTGATTCTTGATAACCTTAAATAAATGAATTGAGAGATGATTTGGGAGTAGAGCTCTCATGCTGATTTTGATGTATGTTAAAAATGCTGTGCTGAATGCTGATTTTGATGTATGTTAAGAACGCTTTCTTGGACAAATCTTTAGTACGCATTTTCTCCTTTTGAAAATATGGAACATTTTCTTTTGCACGGTAATATGAAAATGATAATATCAAAGGGTTCTCTAAGAATGTTCAAGATAGATGGAAAATGCTCATGTAGCTTTGCAGTTTCGTGCTTGTTGTGTATTTCCAAAATTGTTGCATTCATGCTGCTGGAAACTACTATTTCCTCCTCTTTCTCTTGTAAACTGATCCTTGTGTTCTGCCATTATTGTAAGACACTAGAGAACCATTATCCATGATATAAATGGAATTGTTAATTACGTGTTTCTATACGAAAGAGAACCTTGATGCAACAGATAAAGTTGACTTGCTGTTGAAGATGGTGGAAACAAGCTCTTCCCAGTTGCAGGTTAAAACTGCATTTAATGATCCTTAAAAAGAATGATCAGGGACCTAGATTTTTCATGTTCATGGGTAGTGTATGGTGGATAAGCATAGATTCTCTGTCCTTTTCCTTGTATAGTATAGTTTCTAATCGACAAACATGAGACTTGCAATGCCGAAGTGATTATTATCATAAATTATCACGTTATATTCCTGAGACTGCAATTTTCTGATAAATGTACAGAGTGGTGACAAGGCTCGTGTCTTATGCTTCGTTGAGTTCGCTGATATCAAGTGCGCTGTAACTGCTCTTGATGCTCTCCAAGGTATTATTTTATGTTGAGTGAATTTATATCAAAGGCTTATAGAATATTTTCGTTCTTTGTTTCTATTTAATGGTTTCTTTATAATTGATCACTTTTCAAGATTCATGTTAATCATTTTGTTTAAGTGGAGCAATAAAACTATAGACATGTTATAATGATCCGCTTTGAATGCATAGAACTGGTTATTTGTTAATTACATTTTTTCTATGCTCTAAAACTTGTTACAGTCCTCTCAAAAAAATACATGCTGCAGTCTATTTGTATCTCTCCCATAATAATAATACCTCAATTTTAATAATATATTCTTTACTTTCAATATAATTTTAACCTGTGCATATACTTGCAAGTATATCTTATAAGTTTTTTAATATTAGCTTATGACAATTTTGTATCTATATTCACAATATGGGTCAACGTAGTATCGATTTAGAGGAAACTTAAATTGAGGCGGTGTCTTTTCATGGAGTAGGAAAACCTCATGTCACATCCATTTGTCTAATCTTTTGAGTAGAATTTATGGAATACAATTATTTCTTATTTTGTCAATTGGAGAACCATTTTGGTCATTTTGACTATATCCAAACTCTAGTAAATACCATCCTAAATTTTAACCACCCCACTTGCTTTTTACATGTATCTCATCTCCTTTCTATCAGGCAACGAAGAAGATCCGCATCTCCGTCCTATGTTTATGCCCTTCCTACTTTGTTACCTGCCCCAACATCCTAGTCGTCGACCCCCTCCTGCTCCGGGCCTCCATACTTGACACAACTCAGATCCGTGCCTCTAGGGAGTAGTCGTCTCTCACAGATCCGTGCCTCCACCTTTTCTCTCCTCATTGCATCGCTACCGTGGAGGATATCTACGTTTGCCATCATCACGTACTTGTTGCATCGTCGTTGATATCACCACCATCCTGGGGAGTGCTTGCGTTATTTTATATATTTGACCGTGTATTTTACATAACTGAGTACGTATCATACACAGTTATTTACTGATTTACAACTTTACATTTATTTTTTACATATTATCTTTTTTTAAAAGTAATTGATATATTATTTATTGGTTTTTATTTTGCCGAACAGCATACAACATTGCAAAGACTGAAATTTACATAAACCATTAAAGTTTATGCACCATATATTCAAAAATGTTGGCAGCAAATATAAAAACAACAATCTTGCTAATCAACAATTCATTTTACAAAGAATTACAAGATATTAACAAAAATGCCAAATCTAAAGGGACTAAAAATATTAATTTGAAATACTAAATGAGACTGAAAATTAATATTTACAAAAAAATCGAAATACTATTTTGGATAAGCAAGTCACCATATTGAAGGGCTATTATAGTGTGCTTTCCTCAATCACGGAAAGACTCCACCTTATTTGAATGGCTTCCCTATATATATGCGTTCTTTGAGAGAGGGAGAGAGGTTAGTGTGTTGGTTTGTCCGTCAATCATGGAAAAGGCATTGATTTGTTCGTCAATGTCCCTCTGAACTCCAAAAGAAACTTTTTATTACATATGAATGGTACTTGGTCTTGCAACCTATTGTTGTTTCTTGATTTCTATGAGCAATATTGGTTGTTACTTTTTACTGCAAGTTTCTTATATATTGAATAAATTGTTGATGCTTCTTTTAAATAAAAATGCCAATGCATGAACTTTTTTGCAAATACAAGTAGATAACCATCATTTTGGGACTAGTCAGACATTATACATGATGCAGTTTTTTCCATAACGGGTAAACTTATGATGTGTTTATTTTACTTATATATATAGGGTAAAATGGGGCTGCCCCCACGGGGGGAACTAACTTGGCTCCCTCCGCCCTATTTCGCTCGGGTTTTTTATTTTTGAGAAATTTCCTTCCATGGATTTTCATCAATATATCCCTATATTATGTCATTAAAATTTTGTATGAAACAGAAATTCCTACGGCCTTCCTCCAACGGGGTCGTTTTTAGTAATTATGTTACTGTTAAAAAATGACTATCTGAATGGAGGCCGTAGGGGCATCTGTTTCGCACGAAATTTTAATGACATAATATAGGGGATATAGTGATGAAATTCCACGGAAGAAATTTTCAAAAAAAATAATAAAAAAACCGGGCGAAATGGGGCGGGGGAGCCAAGTTAGCGCCCCCCAGGGGCAGCCCCATTTGACCCATATATATATATATAGGATTTAATGGGGCTGCCCCCTGAGGGCAGCCAACATGGCTGCCCCGCCCCCTATTTCGGCGTGTTTTTTTTATTTTTTTTGAAAAATAAAACCATGTATATTCATCCCTATATCCCTCCTATATACCATTCAAATTTCGTTAGAAACAGAGACTCCCACGGCCTTCATCGAGATGGTGTCGATTTAAAAAATCTTGTTACCGTTAAAAAATGACCGTCTAGATGGAGGCCGTAGGAGTCTCTGTTTCTGACGAAATTCGAATAGCATATAGGAGGGATATATGGATGAATATACATGGCGATATTTTTTGAAAAAAATAAAAAAACGCCGTAAATGGTGCGGGGGCAGCCATGTTGGCTACCCGAAGGGGGCAGCCCCATTAACCTCATATATATATATAGGAGTAATCCTATGAGAGCAAAAGGTTGTGAGAGCATGAGAGGAATGATCCTGGACCACATGATTCTGTTTTCTCTCTCCTGGTCTTCTCTCTCCTGGGTGAATCATGTGGTCCAGCATCACCCCTCTCATGCTCTCAAAATTTTTTGCTCTCATAGGATCACTCCTCTCTCTCTCTATATATATATAGGGTCATATGTGGCTGCCCCCTAGGGGCAGCCAACATGGCTGCCCCTGCCTTATTTTGTCAATTTTTTTTATTTTTTGAAAAATAATACCATGTATATTCATCGCTATATCCCTCCTATATTCCATTCGAATTTCGTCAGAAACAGAGACTCCTACGGCCTCCATCTAGACAGTCATTTTTTAACGGTAACAGAATTTTTTAAATCGACATCATCTCGATGGAGGCCGTAGGAGTCTCTGTTTCTGACGAAATTCGAATGGCATATAGGAGGGATATAGGGGTGAATATACATGGTTTTATTTTTCAAAAAAAAATAAAAAAATGTCGAAAAATGGGACGGGGGCAGCCCCATTTTTTCCATATATATATATATATTATTGCCTTGCTTTTCTTAGGTGAGCATCTGGTGCCTTCACCTTTTTTTACGTATGATGACTTGGAAGTTTGAAACGTTTCACGTTTAAAAGTATTTTTCGATAGTTTTCTTGAAGTAGCTTTGAATAACCAATGGAGTCAGCAATTTACTGACTGTTCTGAGGTTTTCTTCTGTACATAACATCTCCCAATGATATCTATAACTACTTGCTATAAAATTTCATCAAAAAATCTGTTTATTTTCTCCGGGTTTCTTTGATGTAAAAAACAAGTGAAAGACGTGATGTATGCGACCTGTAGTTCTAAACAGTACATGGGACGGAGGTTCACATAAACATATTTTGTCGCGAGACACTGTCTGAGGCACCAAAAGCCCTGTTCCAAGTCGACCCATGCCCACACCAACGATCTTCCTAAGATGTTTTATTTCGGAGATGGACTATAGTTCTTAATAATGAGCGCAGCTTGCAGTCGTTGCTTGCCTCTTTCGGTTGTTTGTACTGCTCCCGAATAATTAGCGGTATGCAAATGCTATCTGTTTGTGTGATCAGTAGGGTACTAACTTGCGTTTAACGCAACCTTCTTGCAGGCTACAGTTTTGACGACAAAAAACCGGAGGCGCCTGTCTTGAGAATCCAGTTTGCCCATTTCCCGTTCAGTCTTCCATCTTAATCTAACTCACGCAGATCGGCTATCTGGAGCTTATTCACAAAGGAGTTTGGAAATCTCTGTACCACCAGTAATGTGAGCTTCATGTGGCGCAACATAACCGCGAATCTCTAGTTATACCTAGTTAACTTTGGGCAAGAGAACGTGACGCATTGATATCCATGAGGTGATATGGACGTGGTCTTTGTAGTCCGGGCTAAAGCTCGCGGGGTTCGTGTAGCTGGGTACATCTGGTATAAAACCTCCTATCCTGGATTATCAGACTGTTTAGTTGCTTTTCATGTTCTGATCATTATATTTCTTGCGAAACTGCTCCCATTTGTTCTGCGGGATCTATATTTGGATACTGATGTAGTTTTGTGAAGACGTCCCCATTTGTTCTTCAGATATTGTTGCTGGTTTGTTGCATAACCTATATGATTTGGTACTTTCTTAATATTTTACTTCATCTGGTGGTGTTCAGAGTCTCAGACTCCATGTTGCTGCTAGGGAAACGTTTTTCGAGTGCCACAATACTCTCTGAGTGGTTAAATAACACTTCTACCCCTATGTTCTTTTGAAATTTAGTCTGTTATCACTTTGTGCCCCTATATCACACTAACAGAAGGGTAACACCAGGGCTGGCTATCGAGCCTAACGAGCCGAGCCAGCCCATGGCTCGAGGTCGAGCTTGATAAGCCCAATCTCGATAAGGCTTAAAAGCTGAGCCCCTTATTGAGTCCGAGCTCCTTATCGAGTCTGATGTGGGCTTGAGCTCAAGTCAGGCTCGTCAAGGGAAATGAGTACTTTTTGGTTGAAAAGTGTTTTGCATCGGTTCGAACCCATGGCCTATTCTATGAAGACTGTGCTCCTTGCAAGTAGACCACTATCCAAGGTGTATACAAAAGTTTAATTATAATATATATTGTAACGTTCTATTTATTTATTAAAAACAAAAGAAAAAAAAATACTAATTTTCTAATGCGTGAGCGGGAATGGGATTTTGGGAATTGGATCGTGACTCCTAACTCGTGGGATGGGCAAAGCTAGTAAAGGGAAAATTGTAAAGGGTTATTTTTATTTTATTTGTATTATATATAAATATATAATATTATATGTATATATTCCTTATCGAGCTCTTTATTGAGTTATCAAGTTGAACGAAGTCTTATCGAGCTTACCGTTAAGCTATCGAGCTCAAAAATCTATTTCGAACTTGGCTCAATAGTCTAATGAGCCAAGATCACAAGCCATTATCAAGCTGAGCTTGAGTCTGGCTCATCGAATCGTGATTCAATAGCCAACCTTAGGTAACACTGAATTTTGTAAGAATATAAAGGTACTAGAGTAATCCGGGAAAAAGATAGCAGCATAGTTGTTATTGGACAAACTTGCAAGGGCACCTGGGTAAAAATTCATTTTTATAGGATTTGAAGTTGTGTAATCGAGATTCGGACTCTCCATCCAAAGTGACATTGTTGACAATTTTATGAAATATATAAGGTTTTTTACATGTTCTCCTTTGACATTTGCAATTACAGTCATGTTCTACCTTTTTTGCAATAAAACTTGTGCTAGTGTATTTTTACGAAATTCCTTGATGTAATAATAGAAGGCTAGTACCGCGTTATTAAAAAAAGGTAGGGATGTAACTGTAATTGAGGGCACAACTTTAAAATAGACAATATTTATGTGCAAGTCTACAAAAACTTCTCGTACAAATTTTCGTTGTTGAGATAAAATCTAATAGCCTGCGGTTAGGGGTATAACCAGATTGAATCGGAGTGAATCTACATTTTTTAGATTTGATTCGTTCATTTAATCAAGCTTAAACTTGTGTTTAGGTTCGGTTCATTTATTTTCGAACCGATTTGAATCAAACCTCTTTTTAATCGAATCAAACCTAAGCGAATATTGAACTTAGAATTTTCTAATAAGATGGAGTGAAAAGAAAAGAAATGGAAATATATATGTATGTCTATAATTAGAATAAATATTCATTTAGTTTTTCCTTTATCTAACTCTTCATCTTTTGAAAAAAAATTAGATTAATAAGAATTCGTCTATATGAAAAAAACATAATTATAATATATTTTTGTAGCCGTTCAGATGAGAATAAAGAATAATCTGGGGATAGGCGATAAGTAAGGTTTGTACTTGTTTTGTTGATTTGAGGATAAAGAAGAGAAAAGTACTAGACACATAGATGATGGATGCTGTAAATACAATGTTTTGTTGATTTGAGGATAAATATCACTTATCTCAAACTATTTATTTTGAGATAGCTTATACCAATATAAAATCTACTTATCTCGTAAATATCACTTATCTTAAGACAAAATTCATTTGTCCTGAGGTAAAATCCACTTATCTCAAACTAAAGTCCACTTATGTAGCTAAGATTTTGTAAATATGTAAATACATGTGTTTATTGAGCTTTTAACGAATCGTATCTGAACGAACTTATAATTTTTAAGTTACCACCATTTAATTATTTTTTTTATCAATATAAGAATCAGTAAAATAGAGACACTTATCAACATTTTATTTGATTTTCGTTAACAAGTGCTGCACTTTTTAGGACGAATATCAATTACATACAAAAATGAGTTTCTCAAAAAATATTTTGTAACCATGAGAATCAAGCTTTACTCCAACATAAAAATATCCTGAAATTTTAAAAAATAGGTATTTATTAAACTTCATTTGTTGTAATATAACATCATGTCAGGAGTATTCCATAAATAAATCTAACTTGGAAAAAAATATCGTTGCAAACTAAAAATTGACTTTAAAAAAACATGCCTCTTAAACATGCAACTTGACGTTCAAGAACATCTTTATGCAAATCTATACACTTTTTATGGAAAAATAAAAAAAGATTCCAACTATACATCGATTAATAATCAGGGTTTATTTTTTGAAATGTAACAAAATTAAGGTGGCTAAGATTAGCTAAGGAATAGGTAAGTTATGGACATTTGTGGCAGGTTTCCGAAGGTGGCTTAACCCTTCTCCACTTATGGCCATAAATATCGTAAATGAGATGATGACTGAAAAATTTTCGAAGTTTCAGAAAAAATTTAAGAGAAGCTAACCATATCAAACAAGGTGTATTTGATAAATGAGCTTTCTAATCTAAAGATGAGCGAAAACTCTGACTTAGGACTTAATCTTTCTCGTCTTTATCTATCTTTTTAATAGATTACAAAAAGGAGAGAGAAAAATATTATGTGTTTAAAAGATAAAAAATTTCAAGTGAGAGTTAATAAAATTTATGGATTAAATTTTTGTAAGGGGAGAATTAAATTGAAAAATAACACTTTGACTAAAATTTAGCATTCATGTTTATCGAGGAGCTTTGCAAAAAATCAAATCTTTAATATTGTTGATGCATCTTCTTTTAAGGAACCGTTCTGTCATCACTAAAAAGGTGGAGAATGTTAGTTTTTTGTTTCACTGTTACAAAATTTGTGTTTATTCTCTCTTGTGCTTTGGTTTTGACGATAACAAACACCTATCACAAGCCAGCTCGCATATGATGTATCTTTGACTTGCATGCATACATGTTGTTACAACCATTTAAGAATATATCAAAACATTAAAGGTCCGATTCAAGGAGTTTTATTCTTGTTATAACTTGATGTAATTTGATTATAAAGTTATTGTATTTCTAATATCAACTTGTAAGCTAAAGTGTATCAACAGAACTAGCCAAATGTAGAACAACTCAGAACTTGGCTTGATCAATCACCCTTGTCATCTAATCAACTAGACTCTAGTCGACCAATTTTGGCATCGGATCAACCATTTGGTATCATATTTACTGTAAATATATCAATCAATAATTTGTAGCTGATTAACATGTCATGATCGACTATTTAAGAGCCCTGATTGAAAATCTTTTAAATCAACTCAATGACTCTTGAACGGTAAATTTTAATTGATCATCTTATGGTTGCATGCTTATCAATATTTCTTGATCGATCAACTGATATGAATCGATCGATCATCTCAGTAGATTTTCATGACCCTTGCCTATATAAAGGACCTCATACCCAACGTTGGAAGACTCACCAAAACTTACAACTACAAAACAATCTTATCTATGGATGATCTTCTCTCTGTATGTTCATTTATTAAAGATATTTCAATCTTTGAGAATTACTCTGATCATTCTGATTCGTAAGAGCTCTCTATAGAAACGTCGATTGCCTCTAAGTTCCAAGTTTCTCTGCAACTAGTCAGAGATCTTTTAACATGCATTAACACTACTGGCGATATTTTTTCAAGTGATATTATATGATTAGTATGTTCTATTTTTGTTTAAAATATTGATATTGCTTTTACTTATATCTGGACCTACTACTTAGTAATCTACTTTGCTCCTGATATAAACAATTATCATAGTGCTTTTTAAGATAACGCTTTGTGCAGAAGATCTTGGTGTCAGATCCAAGTGTGCATATTGTTTCTTGGATCCTCGGAGTCTGTCTAAACAAAGAAGGTCGAGGATATTTGGAGTCTAGCTAATTGCCAATGTTGCTAATGTTGTTTATCCGTCATGTTAACTTCGGTGTTTGATACATGGTTGTAAAGTATTTCGGCGTACAAACCAAGAGCAATGTAAATGATTGAGTTATCCATGCAAATTACTCGAAATAGCGAATCTTGATTAGCTTGATTGATCATAAATCCTAAGTCAGAGAGCTTGGGTCATGATTTTACCCAGTTTGGCTTTTCACGCCAACATACATGTAAATTGTGGTTGATTATCTCGTTTGCTTGCTTAATGCTCTTTAAATTTCACAAATTATATTAAATTACCATAGTTATTAGATACAACTATTCACCCCCTTCTCTTCTTATAGTGCTGCCATGGATTCTGGTGTACTGATAAAGGTGCAAGTGTATCGGTACTCCCATGTTAAGAAACATTCAAAAGTAATTTGTTTGAGATTCGAGTTTACGGTGCACTAATATAGGAATTAGCGTATCAATATATGCCTCAATGCACTAGTACACCAACAAATGGACATCTTAGGACCTCTCTAATAGTGAGTTGTACGGAGATACACTGTGTATACATGTATAACATGGATGGAAGGTCGAGAATTATACGATATACAATATTTATACCGACAAAACTTGATTTGGGAGTATCAACCCTCAAAGACAAGTTGTATCGATCGGCACGTGCACCTATACAACATGGATTGAAAGGATAGTTCTTGATAGTCGACCAATGCACTGGTACACTAGCATGTATACCCATGCATCAATAGTAAAAGGGTGAGATCTTGTTGATATTATCGATCTATTCTGATTTGTGACTACTGCATGGATACTTGGTTTTAAGACTAGTGCTCTTTAGTAATTAGACTAGAGTGTAAGATGGTTGGGAATTGTGGATTTGCTCCTAACTATTGTTATCTGAGATTTTTGAAAGAAATATAAAGAGGATTGTTCATGGGTCTTAAATGTAATGCTCTAATCATGGAAAGAGATTTTTGAGGATATGTTAGCATGTGATGGACTATGTAGATGATATTATTGACAATCTTAGAAAGCGTGGAAACCCAATGCATTGGGTAATACTATGTAGGATACATAAACGTATGCCTTGGAGATAGTGTTTCCCTTGTTGATAAGAGCGATCATAAGGTCTTGAGTAATTAATGAATTAGTCCTTGATATATGTAAAGGTTAAGTTCCAATATTTATACCTTGATTCCTAATTAGAGGCCTCATTTTTCAATTGTAACAAATAGGGACCATAACTTTCAACTTAAGGGTTTAATGTCGACATATAAGGGTCGTTGGAGCTTATAGAAGTCTCCATTTGAGACAAAAATATAAGATCATGTCTCTCTTTGTTACAATTAAAAAATGAGTCCTTTAATTAGGAATTGAGACATAGTTGAGACCTTTTTTTGTAATTTTCCCTAAAGTAAATTAACACGTGCGAGGGATAAATATACATACTACGAGAAGGGTGTACAACCTTGTGGTCTGGTTGAACTGATAGTGAGCCAACCTCACTCGAGGAACATCATAGAGTGGTTGTTGTAGGCACTTTGTAGAGCTTTAGGTGACTGTACGTGTGCATTTTATCATATAGTTCCATATCCGTGGCCACTTGTTTCTGGTGAATGAGTCTCCCTTGTTTGACTCGATTGATGAAGCTGTGGCTTCATGGGTTATCTGTGCTCTATCTTGAGAGAGAGAGAGAGAGGAAGGGAGAGAGAGTACTACCGACATGACTAGTTGAAGCTTCATACTTGCACAAGTGTGTTATTTTGTACTTTGAATGCATCATGGATGTAGGTCATTCTTAGTGTAACACCCCAACCCAAACATAGTACCACATGGAAAGCTCACAAAGTGTGGGTGTGGTATATAAGTGGTGGGGATTACTACTTGACAACTTGGGCTTAAGCATTTTGGGTTGTTGTAAATTGGTCCATCTGGATCCGAACCCAACAAGTTGTCAGGGCCAGTTTTCCTCGATAACGGACCGGGGACCTAAGCCCGGTACGTTACACTTAGCATATACTTTCTCCTTTGATGGGTAAATTCAAAAAAATGGACAATTGTCACATGATTGCTTGTTTAATGTAAAGAAATAGAAAATAAAATAACTATATAAAATGGACTAGGATCAGATAAAGGTTTGGAACATAATTGTAGGCACAACTCAGTTTCTGCAGAGTACTTAGTTACTTTCGTCAAATTCGACTTAATTCGAGACTTTTATCCTCTGCATCAAGACTATGAAATTGTAATGGTATCCGAATTGCTGAAAGAAAAGTTGGAACATACTCTTATATGCTCCATGGAATATACTCATTTAAACCCCCCCCCCCCCCCATATATATATATGTAATATTGGTGTGAAAACACACGCTGTGTGTACATATGCGTAATATGTCAATATGTATATGTAATATGGATGTGGAAGTTTGTACGTCTGCATGTGTAGTTATATATGTGTTTGTCTATGGAATATGTAGACGCCCGGTCACTAGTCTAAATATGATTTCCTCTTGAAAGAGATCTTTTATAAACTACAAAAAATATGATATTTTATTTATTTTAGGGATTTTATCACTTGTGCCTCTCCGAGATATCGCAATATCAGTTATACCCCTATCTTTTTGGTAATATCAGTTGTGCCCCTCACTTCTTGCTCCGTCATCAGTTGTGCCCTTCCGTCAGATTGACCGTCAAAAAATTAAATTAACCATGGTTTATTCAAACCATAGTAAGATTAAGAGGGGCATATGCGTCCAAACTCCCCAACACCCTCCCCTCCCCTTCCTCATCCTCCACCCCTTCGAAGAACACCTTCTGGCCCGCTGCGTTGATGCTAACCACCACCACAGATTTCCCATGGCCTTCTTCATGGGCTTGTATCTGAGGTTGCGATTTGCGCCGTAGGGGACCGTCCAGCCGGTGTAGACACCGGAGGAGAGCCGGCTCTTGTAGAACACATCGAGGATGTGGAGGCCGAGGGGCTCGTCTTCCTGATGCTGCTCGTCGTCCGGGATCGTTCCGTAGAACGCCCTTACCAGCTCGTTCAGATATTCCACCCTCTTGATTCAACGAACAGAAAAATTTAGTTTAGAATATGTACGAAAGAAATGGGATTTGGGGCTACGGGGGCGCGGGGGCCGGCGGGGGCAGGGGCTGCGGGGGGCGCGGGGGTCGGCGGGGGCAGGGGCGGAGGGGGCAGGGGCTGCGGGGGGCGCGAGGGCAGGGGCTGCGGGGGGCGCGGGGGTCGGCGGGGGCAGGGGCTGCGGGGGGGCGGGGGCAGGAGCTGCGGGAGGGGCAAGGGGGCAACCGGGGAGGGGTGCGGGGGGCGGAGGGGAGATCTGGGGCGGGGGCGCCGGGGCGGGTCGACGGGGCAAGGGGGAGGCGCAAGGAGGAGGTGCAGGGGGCAGTGCGGGTTGGGGCTGGGCGCAGGAGGTATGGGGCTGGGGCTGGGCGCGGAGGGGAGGTGCAGGGGCAGTGCGGTGACGGAGGGGAGGTGCAGGGGTTAGTGCGGGGGGCGGGGGGGAGGTGCGGGGGCAGAGGAAGAGGACGGAGACGGAGGCGAGGCACGTGAGCCGGAGGCTCGGGGGAGGCTGGACGAGAGCTCGAGGAGGAGGAGGGAGGAGCTGTGGAGGAGGAAGAGAAGGGAGGAAGAAGACTGAAGAGGATGAGAGGGTATAAAATGATCATATAGCCATTTCTTTAAAATTAATACCGCTTATATCCTCAAAGTTAACGTCCGTTTGCACTGTGGATGGACGGTCACTAACCCGAGGGGTACAAGTGATAAAATAGCAAGAACTGAGGGGCACAACTGATATTACCAAAAAGATAGGGGTATAACTGAAATTACGAGATCTCGGAGGGGCACAAGTGATAAAATCCCTTTATTTTAATGCCTCACACTCATTGCATGTGTCTTTTCTTGCTTTCTGATGTACACTAAGGTCCTGTTTGGTTGGAGAATAGGCTCTGGAATAAGGATCAGTTCTCCTCTCGATACAGTTCCCAGTGGTACGACTATTCCCCATTATTCCTTCTTATTTCACTCTTATTCCTATCTTTATCCCACCTTATCTACCTTTATTTCACCTTATTCTTCTTATTCGTATCCTCCAGCCGAACAAAGAATAGACCCTTATTCTCCTTATTCCCCATCCTTATTCCTGCTTATTCCCGAACTGAACGCACCCTAAGTATCTTCTTATCAAAAAAAACTAGGTGATAATATTATTGCTTAACTTTGCAATTCAATGCAAGTTGTGAGTACCCCTTAGATGTTATAAAGGAGAATTAATTTACTCGTATGTAGTACTTTTCTTTGTGTTGTATCTTTAGATTCCAACATAACTTTAGAATGACTTTAATGTGAAAAATTCTATATTTAGGATGCAGCAACTTCCTTTGTCATTAGGTATGCTAGGTTAAACCTTTTGCTCTTACCTTGATCAAAAGCTTAAAATGTTGATTTCTCTAGCATATTGTCGGCCTTAAAAATCGACCGACATGTCGTCCATGAAATGGAGGAAATGCACATGAAATTTGTTATTTGTTGTTGTTGAAATTAAGGTTTCCAGTGGGTTTTAATCAATAAATAAGATAGAAATACCCATTTATCTTCTAAAATAAATGTCTAAATACGAGTTTTGTATAGTATCAACATCTGTGCACGGATTGATAACATGATGGCCATGATATGCATATCCCTTTAAGGCATGCAATTTGAGTTTAGAAGTTTAGTCATGAGTAAATAAGTTGAAACAACAAATGCAATTCATAATTCATAACATACACAAAAACAACTCTCAAATACTTATACTGCCGAGTAATTTAGAATAATCAAAACCTCGAGTGTCTGTGTGGACACATTCGTTGAGTTTTCTCTCCTCTCTATGTATCTCGATCGATTCTGATCCGTGTCTATATTCCATGTAGTTTTCCCATACCATATAGCTATACACGGTCTTGTAATCCATGATACATTGCACATATATGTGATCTTCGATGTGTGCAAGGAAACCAATCTGAGAAAATCTCTTCTGAGCAGAGACAAAATTGTGAGGAGGTCGACGCGAAAAAGATGCACCATTAGAACAATGTGATGAAGTTGGAGGAGCACGAGGAGAAGGCATGTATAGCGGTTGTGTTAGAGGCATTGCAGGGTAAAAATATAGAAGCATGCACATCCCCAACCCATACACCACACCATTATGTGAGGAGGTATTACTATCGCACCGATACCACCATTATTATAACCATAACCATGAGGAGGAAGAAGGAAGAAACCATATGATTCATTCTCTTATTGTCCATGAGATTCGTAACCATATCCACTACCATAAGGGCTTGATGTAGCTCTAGCCTGTAGGGCTTGATGTAGCTCCATATCCTCTACTACTTAACATTGAATCTCCTCCAACTCCCATGGATCATGGATCCAACTGAAGATATCAAATCTTCCATCATTGTATTGTCCCATTGATGTTGTGGTTGCGATTGCAGGTACTGAGTACGAGTAGAAAGGATATAGATGGCAATCCACCAAACTATGCATAATCTTGATCTCAGGTAACATCGGGAATATAGTCACCATGTATGTTGATGTTGGCCTATATATCGTTGTCCTGCCTATAGTCCTTCATCAAATATGTGTACATCATCATCTCCTCTACTTGTTTTTTTTTTTAAATATTTTGATTTGGATCTGGTGGAGCCTCCTCAACCACGTTATCTTTCCACCCTCCAACAAGATATGAATGTTGACACGATCTGACTTTGTAATATTTGACAATTGCCACTAATATTTGAATACAGGGGCCCACGTTCA
Organism: Ottelia alismoides; assembly: GCA_037367405.1. NCBI lineage: Eukaryota > Viridiplantae > Streptophyta > Magnoliopsida > Alismatales > Hydrocharitaceae > Ottelia > Ottelia alismoides. Next base: position 48,288 of record JAZKJV010003369.1, read on the forward strand.
ATTAAATGAAAGTAGGATCATAAATGTAACTGTAAAAATGTGAGCTATTTACCATCGGGGGTACGTTGGGAGGAAAAATTCCAAGAATGGACATGGATTCAAATTAATGCCCACAATAGGGACACGTCGGTAAATCATTTGTCGTGCACGACAAATGGTTTGCCGTTAAAGTTGATTTAATGTTTAACTTGTATATATTATATTAATAAAGTAAATCTTATGCTATATATATTACCCCCGATGGATTAAAGCATTGAGTGGTTAGATTACCTTCTAGAACATGGTCGTGCCATCGAAAACACTAGGCGGTCGTCCTTCGCATTATGTCGAACTTCTCACTATGATGAAAACAGATTGGATATGGATCGGATATGACTGCTTCCATATCAATATTCAGTTTTTCTCTATCGAATACAGATACAGATATGATTCAGATATGCATTAAGGAAACTGCATCCTTAAAAACATGTATACGAATTCGAATCGGATTTTTAAGGATGTGGTTTCCTTAATGCACATCCGAATCATATCCGTATCCATATTCGATAGAGATAACTCAATATAGATATGGAAATAGGCATATCCGATCAGTTTTCATCCGAGTGAGAAGTTCGACTCCATGCAAAGGACCACCGTTTAGTACTTCAATGGCCGACCGTATTCTGGAAGGTAATCTAACCACTCAGTACACTCACCAAACACACAAAGAAAAAAAATTAATATTATTATGATATATATAATATGAAATTCACTTTATTATTATAATATAAACAAGTTAAAAGTTGAATCAATCTTAACGACAAACCATTTACCGTATATATACTTTGAATCCATGTCCATTCTTGAAAATTTCCCCCCTCGCGTACCCCGATGGGAAATCGTTCTTTTTGATCAAAAGCCCATTTCTGATATTTACGTCAAACTCTGGACCCTTTCTTGGAACTTACCCTTTCCTTTCATCACGCGAGTATCAATATTTATTTATTTATTTTGTAAGAAGCCCGTGGTCGCTTTCCTCCTCGGCGGAAAGGTGCTCTTTCCTCTCTCCATTCCACCCCACGACTTCCATGGAATCGCGAAGGGCCCACCAAATGCCCAACGACGAAGAAAGCGCAGCACTATCCACTCTCTTCCCCACGTCGAGGAGCCAGAGCCACAGCCAGAGCCACATCCATGGTGAGGTCACGTGAGGGCACGCGACCCAACCTCCAGCTTCCCCCCTCCTCCGCCACCAACGACCAAATCGACTCCTTCCTGTACTCTCTCTCTCTCTCTCTCGATATGTCTATATATATCTCCATTAGGTTAAGATGGAATCATAGTTATAATTTTGGGGTTCAGGACGAAGAGCGGGACGTTCATGGTGGAGGACCTCCTCGTCAACCGCGACGGCGTCCGCGTCGTGCCCCCGCAGGGCCACGCCCCAGAGGTGAGCTCGGAGGATTCCCCCCTGTATGTTTCTCGTCGGATGATCTATTGGAGTGTGGATTGGATGAGGGGGGATCGGGGGATGCGATCGCATGAAAGTGGTTGTTTGGATCGGAGGGATGTAGAGGAGACTCGTGGGAACTCGCTTGGTTTGATTCTATTATGATATGCTATTGTGATTTGCCAAATGATCAATTCGTCCAATGCGTGTTTGTGTAGTTTGTGTTTGCGCGTGTTTTTTCCAGTTAATGAGTTGCGAGCAAACAGTGGTGGGGAGAAATTATCCACAATAACAAGTTAGTAGTGGCGGTCAAGGCGATCTAGAATTCAATCGGGCTCCCATCTATCCACATGAACATAGATCCAATGCTGAGGAAGAACGTGGATCAACTTCGATGATGCTTTCCAACCTAGCATGCCTCACACTCCAAGCTTGTGGTGGGAGTCAGACTGCGTAGTAGGTGTTAAGAGTTTGCTGACAAATAAATGATCCAAGGATGATGCCATAAAGAAACTGAAGCAGTAGAAAACTGATGAACACTAGCAGATACAATGATTGAAGACTGAAGAATATGGTAGAGTACCCTTCTTCACATCCTAACCAATCATCTTCACTGCCATAATGATAATATCACGGAAAGTCAAAGATACAGTGTTAAAACATCTTTGATGTGTTGAAAATCTGACTAGCGGATATCATAGTAATGGAAAAATCTTGAATAAGCAAACACACCTCATAGGCTAAGGGTGGGGTTAACAATAACGTTGCCTTGTCCCACCGTTGATGATAGGTTATCGCATGAATGATCCTTTTTGGAGGAATTTGTCTGACCAACCAAGGGAAGTTATCACTACCAACTTCTGCTGAGTTATTTTCTGCGTTTATACATGCAAACATGCCTCAAGGAGTTGGACTTCTTGCTCAATGCATGCAGTTGCAAGTAATACTTGCAAGGGTCTAGCCCTCTCTCTGAAGATGCATCATGCCATAATAAGTTTGTAACACATGACTCGTATTTGTCTTCTACGAATATGGCTCCTTCGAGTTGTTCCAAATCACACATATTGTCTTAAAAAAATGGCAAGCCTTCTCCCACTATAAGTAGGGTCGGCTACATGGATTCTTGCTCAAATCCACGCTGAAAGATTCGACTATTTTTTACGCTAGTTGTCGACTACCTAACGCAACCCCCACAAGGAGGATTTGAACCCTGGTCTTTTTGATGGTAGGCACACTGCACTATCACCAGACCATTTAAGTGGGTCTAAATGTTGTCTTAACCAGACACGTTGTCTTAAAACCAAGCATAAATTATATCATTGTCATCGTTTAATGTAGCATACTTACATGTCTTGTTCGCCAATATGGATCCAAGAGAAGGTATAGCTTCCCTTACTCCATGATTGACACTAGAAGTTCTTGTGACCATAAAACATAGTTGGTCTCAAGCTTGCAAAAAGACTGTATCTGGTATTAAGTTGGTTGGATCACTAGTTAAGGACTAATCATCAATCAGATGACTAGTCAGATTTAGTCGATTTTATTTTTCAAATAATTTTGAATACATAAATCATTCTTATGCATATATACTTTATGTAGACTTGGATATTTTCAATATTATTATAATGGAACAAAATGAACATTTGAATTCTAATTAAAAATTAATCATAGCAGATATAGTTTACTTTTAAAAATAATACAATTAAATATGAAAAACTGACTCAACTTAGTCGGCTGACAACAATGCACAATCGTTTGATTTGTCGGCTAGCCATATTCAGGTCTTGCACACACTACCCGCACCTCATCTAGTCGACATAACAATGTTCAAGAAGGTGCTATGCGACAAGGCCCTAAATGTCGGTTTCGGTCACCATTTCGGTATCGACCAAAACGGAATTTCGATGGAATTTCAGTGGAATTTCGATCAGAATTTCGGTCATTTCGGTCATTTTTTGTACCAGGACACCCATATTTCGGCCATTTCGGTCATTTCGGTCGAATTTCGATTTCGATTGGAAATCGATATTCGATAGAAATTCGACCGAATTTCGCTGAAATTTGAGGCCATGCTATGCGGTATTCAGTCGGAGGGGTCACTGCATAGAGAGTATGCGGTATGCGGGAGAGCATGCGAGGAGTATGAGGTTTTATGTATTTTGGTATTTTTTATTATTAAAAATATAAATAAATATTTAATATTATGGTAATATCCTCAGTCGGGAGAGTATGCGGGATTATGCGGTTTTATGCGGGAGAGTATGCGTTTTTATGCGGGGAGTATGCGTTTTTATGCGGGGAGTATGCGGTTTAATGTTATTATGCGGGTGGAGTTATTTGATTTTAGACTAAATAAAAAAAGTTCTATCAGAAAAGCGGCCGAGTATGCGGCAACATAGGGGGTATACTCGGCCGAGTATGCGGGTCAACCCGCATACATGGTCGTTTCATCATACTTGGAGCGGCAAGGCTATCGAGTACGAGTATGCGGCCGAGTATGCGGCGTACTCGGCCGTTTTTCTGAACACTGCGACATAGTTTGCCAACTTTTGCAAGCCTGTATTTTTTAGGGGCTCGGGTACACGCTTTCATTGTATTAAAAAGATGTATACATGACACTTTTAGGGCCCGTTTGGTAACCGGGTTACCTTGGGGTAACCCGTTTACCCTCTCTATTCTTGGATTGGAATTCCATCACAAGTCATAGTGACATCACATTCTTTATTCCAACCCTCTCCAACCCTCATAACTATCCCGAACAGCTACTATTCACATCAGGTTACCCCAACCCATCATTACCCTTACATGTATAATGTAAACAACATGGTTTTGAAACTAGAAAATAACGTAATTAATGGCCAACATGACCTTGAAGAAGGCTAAACCTATGTGTATGTTGTGACCCTTAGGCCTTGAAAAAAGAAACTAAGTGTGAACTAAGATACATATAGGCTAAATATCTTCAAATAGCCTATAGCATTCAATTTAATAGGCTTCCATGAAAATGTAGTAGGTTTTTGTATTGAGATGTTGCCCATGTACTCATACGGCCTCACCTTATTCTCACTCATAATATTCCTTGAAATCCAATTCTTTTCAGATGAGAATTGCTTGCCTTGGATTTCTTCTCGCCAACCTTTTCCTAAAGTCTCTCCTTAAATGTCCAAACACCAATTTGTATTCCACGCCTTACCCTATCATCACCATTCCAAAGATCAAAATGCTTCTTTGTTTTGAAATCCTTGGTTGAAATATGTTAAAGTTGTTTACACTTCAACATCGGAGTATGGAGTATTATCCTCCAGTTTGAAATCTTCAATTGCTTCTTCCTTTTCTTGATCGTGGAAAATTCATTCCTCCATTCTTGAATATTCTTAATCTTGTTGTCCATTTTGTAAAGAAGATCCTCCCCAATCACATCAAAATCCATACTTCTTGACACTTATCAAAAGATTGTTCATGTGAATTACGAAGCGAGAGCAAGCCACTTTACTTCCGAGTCCCCCCAATAGGCTCCTCCCTTTTCTTGTCTAACATTCCCTTCTTCCCATCACTTCTCAATAATGAACCAATCATATGAAATAATGACCTCATCATTAAGTACATTATCAAGCAACAAGGTTTTTTCCTCTCCTTTTTCTTTCCCACAAACCACCATTGATGCTAAACTCTTCTAGGTTCTTCTGCAAGGAACACTTGCTGAAATCTTCCACAATCCACTGTGGCCGCATATTCAGTTGTTTTTGTTTCGACTGTGGTTGTCAATGGCCTGTCTAAGCTTTTGTTGTTGATTAATGTCTACTCCATCTTCGTGAAGTAGGCACCATTCCTTTCTAATTGTCTTAGGTTGACCTTCAATCAACACCTTTGGTGCCTTTATAGGAGAATTTTGAGGCAACTGACGCTGTCAACAATCATACAATGGTATTGGTTTAGGTTTTCACACACCATCTTAGCTTTAGAACACTGGCCTACCTCCACATATCCTTGTTTTGGAATCATCCAGATGTTGTTCCCAATACTCACCATCAACATTTGAAACATTAAAAGCGGAACGAGGTGTTTTCCCTGGAAGCGAGGCGAGGCATAATCTAGAGGTATAGGCCTCAATTTATGATGCAAACAGAAAATTCGGCGACGGCGGAAAAATAGATTTTTGTGGATTTTTGGTGGAAGAATAAATTGGAGGGGTTGAGGAGAGAAGCTCGTGGAGAACATGAGGGATTAGAAGAGGAAGAACGTGAAGGTCACGCGGGGAGGGAGAGAAGTTAGAGAGGGAGATAAATCTCAATTTTATAAAAAATGAACTATCTCACACCATAGCCTATCATCCTTTATATAGGAGGGATGAGGTTACAAAAATAGACTCAAATTCAAATTCAAACTAACTATCCTAAATTGACTCTAACCGACTAACCGACTAATTTGAAATTCAAATCTCTAACTAATAGAGATCACAGGCGATCCCGTTTATTTATTTAAGATTTCGACAACTCAAATAAGCGTAAATAAAATTAACGGATAAAATTAAATAAATATACGACCCTATATTTCTGTTTTGTTCTACGCTGCATCAACTCTCCTCTGCTTTTAAAAATTCGTCTCCGGACGAATTGTTGGATCTGCAAGCTTGGATGTTGAGAATTTCGAATCCGCGTTCTCGGTCATCCCATGCAAGGAAGGAAATATCGATATCGATATCGTTTCGATACAATATCGATATCGATATATCGCCGATATATCGGCGATATATCGCCGAAACCCGGTATCCATTAGGCATTTTCTCCTGTCGATACCCGATATCGTCCATATCGGCGATATATCGGTGACCTGTCGATACCGATATATCGCCGATATATCGCGATATGGCGATCCCTGATCCCATGGAAGAATTGGTGGGGAGCGAATGGCGGGATCCATACATGCGCGACGCGGGCGTTGGCGACGTGGGCTTCGTGGTGGAAGAGCAGGTGTGACGCATAGGTGGGCTCCCATCCGGGCTTTACCCTTTTGACGTGGTGCTCAAAGAACTGATGGGGCATCTTCATGACGATCAACTCGACCCGTGGAGAGTACATAGCAAAGCAATAGCACAAGAAAAGTAGAGGAGGAGATGTGTCCAATGACTGAAGCCATGTGGCCTTTAAATAGGTGAAACCCATGGTCCTAATCCTAATAGGATAAGGAAGCCTCCCAATTTCTCTTTTTCCAGCCTTTCTTTTACAATATTTCTGCTCCAAGGGGTTGGCATACAAATTTCGTACCCCTTCAATCATGGCCTTCCAGTAAATGTTTTTATGAGGAGGGGTCTTGAGGCAAATTTTCCAATTCAGTTCCCTCATTTCCAGGGACTTGATTGTAACTGTATTCCTAACTAGTGTTAGGTTTTTTCTCTTCCTAATTAAGTGGCGGCGGTACGAGGGACGGGGGAGGCGGCGCCCGCGAGTTCGCGCCCGAGCGTTCTGCACGGTTGACACTGCCCACAAAGGTAGCGAGATGGACAACGGGTGGTTTGGGCACTTGGCGACAGTAGGGGTGGTGGCGGAATAGGAAGGCGAGGCGGGAGAGGTGGTTCGTAGGGCGATGCGGCGAGGAGGGGAGGCGGGGCCGCAAGGGTTATCGCGCGGAGGGGTGCGGGTTGGTGACGGGAATGAAGGCGCGGGTTGAGGGTGGCGGAATGGGGAGAGGGAGTGTAATAGGGGGTCGATGACGTGAAGGGAGAGGCGTCGGTGAGGTTCGTGGAGGGAAAGGGTAGCGGGCTGACGGGGCCGAAGGAGAATCGGGACTGGGGAGGGGCGGCGATCGGGTGGGTTAGGGTCGACGGGTGTGCGGGTAGGCGCTGGCGAGCGGGGAAAGAGGTTATAGGACTGGGGAGGGCGACAGAAGGGAGATGGATGTGGGGAGAGGGAGGCAGCGATATAGGGGTAGGTTAAGTTTCGATGGAGAGGAGTTGCAGAAGGGGACACAAGGTTCGGGGGGTATATCGCAATGTTCTCTGGAGTGGAGGGAGAGGTTGTCGGGACGGGGGCAGGGGGAACGGGCGTTGGTGCATAGATCGCAGGGGCTGGGGGTTTTGGGGGTGTCGGGGAAAGTGATGTTGGTGGCGCAAGAGGCGCGAGGGTGGCTGTGGAAAGAGGTAGCGGCAGTGGGTTTGGGGCTGGAGGTGCGGGGCTGTCAACGGGGATGGTAGGAGCCTCAAGGATGTCGTCGGGAACCTGCAGAAGGGTCGTATGTGGCCCGGAGACCGATTTTTCCAACGATTGCAAATCTGAAAATACCTGGACAGCAAGTATTTCGCCGTTTTTTCCTTTTGGAATGGCCTATACAGCGATCGAATCTTCCTCCACAGCGAGGTTTTCTTCGTCAAAACTCTGGACAACGACTTCGGTGGTTGGAGGCTTTGATTGGGCGGCGAGTAGGGTCTCGAAATTGGCCATAATATCTCGACATTTGGACTGGAAGTCTTGACATTTGGATTGGAGATCACGCAGTTCGTCCATCATCTCCTTGTCGTAGGCGTCGTTGGCTCGTCGTTTTCGTTCCGATGAACGATAGTCCTTCGATACATGCCGGTGCGAACGTCTGGACGGATTGTCAGATCGTGAGGACGATCTGTAGGCCATGCTCTGATTCCAGTTGATGCAAACGGAAAATTCGACGACGGCGGAAAAATAAATTTTTGTGGATTTTTGGTGGAAGAATAAATTGGAGGGGTTGAGGAGAGAAGCTTGTGGAGAACACGAGGGATTAGAAGAGGAAGAACGTGAAGGTCACGCGGGGAGGGAGAGAAGTTAGAGAGAGGGAGATAAATCTCAATTTTATAAAAAATGAACTATCTCAGACCATAGCCTATCATCCCTTTATATAGGAGGGATGAGGTTACATAAATAAACTCAAATTCAAATTCAAACTAACTATCCTAAATTGACTCTAACCGACTTATCGACTAATTTGAAATTCAAATCTCTAACTAATCGAGATCACATGCGATCCCGTTTATTTAATTAAGATTACGACAACTCAAATAAGTATAAATAAAATTAACGGATAAAATTAAATAAATATGCGGCCCTATATTTCTGTTCTGTTCCACGCTGCATCAGTTTATAAAGGAAAATACCTATAAAACCAATAAATATATAGTAATGAGATTATATATTATTTGATTAACATATAATATATTGCACTGATGAAATTATAGAAATAGGAACACCGCAAGAAAAGATATACAACTCTATATAACTTTTTGCTAGATTTTCATCCATTCAGAGAGGGAGTCATTGGCTTTGTCGTTAGTATCTGAGTTATATAGTTGTCACTAAAATATGTATCAAAGGAGTCATTGGCTATATTTGTCATTGGAGTATGTGAGATGTTGTTATGCCTTGAATCCTAACCTTATGTTTCGTTGAATCCAGTTAAAAACTGTTTGATGTCCACCCCATGCCACCATACCCCACCAGTATGGGTGTCTCATTGCCTGGTCAGCGAGCCTTGGGATGGGGGGTGGGCTAGGGAGGATGTGGGCTCCCCTCCGGGGTTGGAGGAGGCGACACCCTGTCCCAAATTTTTTTCTTATAATGGCTATTTGGATCTACCTGCACCATAGATTTGCGGATTCATATGTTTAAAGGTGTAATATTAATAGTTTATTGAAAGAACTTGGCATGTTAATGGAAATATGAATACGAAAGATGCCAAATTTCAGCATTCATCTTGTATAAATATACTCTGAACAAACAAACCTTTGTAATAAACATATGAAACTACCAATATGACGAATGATTTTCTTAAGAAAATGCTCCGAAAATCCTTATAACCTTAAGGACTGCCTCGCCTCGACGCCTTGGGGATGTGATACGCTCGCCTCAGCCAGGGGGTCCGAGGCAGTTGCCTTGGGGCCCTTTGGCCCCAGCTTGCCTCGAACACCTTTGCGCTTCGAGGCACGTCTTTTTAAACCATGCCAACCATGCTCAAATGGACTTTCAAATTTTCTTGTTGTTTCCTATCTTCCAATTGTTGCTGCATGCGGTCTGAAGGATCAATATTAACAGTACTACTGTCCAACTTCCACTGCTGTGTCTGAGAAGAATCATCAATGTTACTCCTCGAAATTGGCATCTAACCGAAAATTCATCCCACTACTTCCTTTTTCAGCAACAAAACCCACAATTATAGAGGTTGGCTGCTGTGATACATGCTCTAGGTGTTGCTGCACAAGATCTAGAGGGTTCCCTGTAGGACACTTCAATCCTGTCTCTTTCAAGTGTACAGAATCAAATTGCTGTAACTGTGATGATACATCAAGATGCTGCTGCTATATTGATTTTGGTGAAGTTATAACATCCTTGGTAACTTCCATCCATCTCTTTTAGTTATTCTTCACATCATCATCCATCTTCCCTTACGTTCTGCATTCCTCCAGAGCATGTCCAATGGCACAACAAATGGAACAAAAATCTTGGCAATATTTAAAAAACAACTCATTGCTCAAAGTCCTGAAGCCCATTTCTAATCATTATATATTTTAACTCTATGTTCAAGGAGATCAATCTGCACATAGATCCTGACGCAACTCGGTCTATTGAATTCCATAACATCTTTTTCTATGTAGTTCTATCTCCCAGCCACTTGAGCTATAGACCTAATTATACCATGATTTTGTAAGTGGACATTCAATCTAATTGGTCCAATCCAGACATTAGCATGCATGGATTGCAATTTGGTCGAAAGCAAGGTCACCACCTGATGATTGTTACCCATCCTTCTCTATATTTATACCTGTCCAACGCACACGACTTGTGGAATTCTTTTTCTGTAGAATAACTGGTGAGAATGTACCTTGAATCCATTGCTGACAAGAATACTTTTCCTTCATGTACATATTGTTTCCTTAAAAAACTTCTGCTCTTGAGTTCGTAAACCTAACAACCAAAGAGATAAAGAAAGGTTTTTGTAAGGAAATAACCACCTCTGTGATTTCTATGACTGGTTCCCATCCAATTAAATTGGACTTAGAAGAGTGAATCTTCAACAATAGAAGCTACACGCAAAACTTTTCATTGCCTTTACATAGAAAAATTTCTTCAACTCAGTCCCTTGATTGACAGATATAACTGTAGCAGCCTTCTTGTGCTCCACTTTCTTCCCAAAAAGAACACGAGTCAAAGCAGGGAAGTTAACTTCTGAAAATCCTTGGAAATTGCTTTCACTAGAAGGTTGAATTTTCTTATGAATTTCCGCGCAAACATTGCTCATTTGAGACAACAACCTTCATTTCATTCACCATCGATCCATCCGGCTTTTGACAAACATTTTGCATGCACTGGATTTAACCCCACGAACCGCACCCCATTCTCTTGCAAAACCAAGGTAAAAAGGCCCTTGTCAGCACTCAATGGTCAGTCCACCCCTGGATTGCTCCCGCAACATAGAACAAATGAAGCGCCCCAAGACAAAGAACACTTTTAAGTGCTCCTCCTTGCATCCACTAGCAACGAGCCAATAATTTCCTCGGCTCCTTTTTCATGCTGACAGATTCCTCGAGTCCTTCCTTGGCCTTGAAACCACCTCCCACCTCAACAACAACCACTCCTACATGAGTAATCTTACCCTCGAAGCACTCCAAGGACAGCAACATGCCCCCAACTATCCCAAGGTGATGGACTCTTCAACTCGAGAAACCACCTTAGAGTAGGATCTTCTCAAGATCTTGAAGACATCGAAGGAAAAGGAGCTCGATTGATAGGGAATAATTGCAAGGTGCAGTTGGATCTCAGGATCGATCAAAGCAGATATCCCTTTTTGGTATGAAAAACTTGGTTGGTCTTGTCAAGCTCGAGCATCGTACCAAAAATTTGTTCCTTGCAGTAAGGTTTATCGCTTGTGATGTCACTTCTGAGTCCGTACTCCTAGACATCTTATTTTATGATGCCTAGGAAATTACTTGACATTACTTGCACATGAAAACATTGGTGGCGCCTGCGACTGCACCCGAAGGAAAAAAATAGGTTTAAAAAGACCTAGCACATGACATTACTTGCACCTGGATGCCATTGGTGGTGGTTGCTGCTGGCATGGTTGTGGTGCATCGATGGTCATGTTGTTGGACTCTGCCATGGCAACATTTGTGGAGCTACGTGGCATCGGCAACGACAACTCAAGGAAGATGCCAAGCATAAGCGTCACCATTAGAGACGTGAGTGACAGTAGTTGGAGACCAATGTTGATGCACAACATGAGGATGACGCCTGGCAATAATGTTGGGGTACTATATTGGGTTCAAAACGTCAATCTAAGACTTCATCTCAACTTTTATGCCACACGAAAGAAAGAATAAGAAAGTGCTATTTTGAAAAGCAACTCCTAGCCCTTTATATATAAGAAGAGGCCATGGTTAAGGTGATTATAAGGAATACAAAAAAATACCTTGAAGTGGTAAAACACATACATTAACCGTTCAGAACAAACTTTGTGTATGTAGGTGGAAGCTTTGAGCAAGCTTTGAGTATGACTTACCACATTTTGGAAAGAGTTCTCTAGAAGTATAATGAAATAATCCACTTAAACCATGAAGAAATAGGAAATCAAACTTATAATAACTTAAATCGTATGGTTGTCTAGCTAATATGTGTTCTTGTACATGTCGTATGGTTGTCTAGCTAATATGTGTTCTTGTACATGTGTGTGCACACGTGTACTGGTGCGTATGCATATACATGTGTGTGTGGATTATAGTTCTATTCAATATGTAATTTGATGGATTTGAAACATCTTAATATGATCGAATCCTTCAGAATATCAAAATCAAACCAATGATTGGATCAATTATGTTTTTTATTCAACATATGTGCACCCCTGCTAGCTAAGGTGTTGAACCCATGGTACAATAGAAAGATGCTTGGTCCTAAGACAATAGATGCAATTTTTTTTTTGACACTCAGATGCAATTTTTTTGGTTGTGGGAAATAGTTGTACTTATGGATTTTTGGTTTTTAAACCAGAATTGTATGACATTAATATTGATACCATAGTTGAGCTCCATAATGCACCTTTTTTTGAGGATGCTTTTCCTATGAAGATGGACGTTCATCAAAGTAGGACTTTGTGATTTAACCATCATCCTTGTTCTTTTTCTTGAGGAAAATGGAACTGGTATCTCATATGGAGGCTAGTTTCTACACTTATCCCAATGATGCAATAGAGGAGTTTAAATCTGGAGGTGCAAAAGACCTATGATTGCCAAGGATTTAATAAATGACTTTGTTTCTTACCATATCGAAGACAAGGCCTTAAATGTCGGTTTGGGGTACCATTTCAGTGATCGAACAAAACAGAATTTCGATCGAATTTCGGTCGAAATTCAAGTGGAATTTCGATCATTTTTGTACTAGGGTCCCCGTAATTCGGTGATTTCGGCCATTTCGGTCGACTTTCAATTTCGACAGGATCGAAATTCGACCGAATTTCACCGAAATTTGAGGCCATGATCGAAGGCAATCGGATTGCTTATCATGATGACATGGCTTCATTCACAACCAAGCATTGGAAGGATGCTATTAAGAGTGAGGAGTCTATAAGATCCAATAACATGTGAGATTTAGTAGATTTACATCAGTTGTTCTATGATTGGGTATAAGTTGGTTTCTATTAGAAAACATAGGCCCGATAAGTCAATTGACAAGTAAAAGGCAATATTTGTTATGAAGAACTATAAGTAGAAAGAAGCGATGATTACTACAATCAAGGTTGCAAAAATCGGTAGCCGGTACTCAGTTGGTTGGGTCACTGACTAAGGAAATTGACAATTGGGTGACTAATCGGATTTAGTTGACCTTTAATCAGTTGTGATTTTTTTAATTATTTTAAATATATAAATCATTTTGTACATATATTCTTATATATTTATAAAGATTTGTACATTTTTATAATATCATAATGAAAAAAAGAATTGATTGAATTTAAATAAAATATATATTTTTTGAAGTCCAAAAGAGGGGGTAGCATGCTAAGGTGCCCTCCCCAAAAGTTTATTTAATTAAAAAAGGAAAAAGAAGAAAAGAGTACAAAGGAAGAAACCATTACAACAGAAACCAGTCCTCAACAAAAGCCTTGGACTGGATAGAAACATTCTCTCTATAGAACCTTTGACCCGAGAACACAAGAGCATTCTTGGCCAGCCAAATAGACTAAAGCTAAGACATCGGGCCCAGAAACTCCATTCACGACTGCAGATGAGCCGACCGTAGCGATCCCCAAAACTCGTCGAAGGACCTCGAGCAGAGCCAGTCAAGGTTAAGGTCGTCCCACAATCCGGCAGTTCAAGAACAAGTGAAAAATAGATGGTCCACCGATTCGATGCCCACCTCGTACAGAGGGCAGGATTTAGAAATAGAGCCAAAGAAACGCGCACAACGATCCCGAGTCATCAAACGCTTGCGCCTAAGAAGCCAAAGAAAGAACCCAATCCGCTCGGGAAGACGAAGACTCCATATCAAGCTACAATCCCCCATAAGGATCTCAGAGAGAGCAAGAGGTGGTCTGGGAATCGTTGCGTATGCCTTCCTGACCGAAAAAGAAGATCCCCTCCAAACCCAGTGGTCTCTGCCCCCCAAGGGACCTCACAGCAAGCTAAAGAGTCACATAGACGAAGGAATTCTTCGAATCTTTGATCCGAAAAGTTTGCACAAAAACGAGGCATCCAGTTCCCATTACACCAACAATCAACAATCCTCACCTCCCGGTCTGCCGCCAACGTAAAGAGCTGCGGGAAACGATTGGCGAGCGCCCCATCACCTATCCAGTCCTCCGTCCAGAAAGCGAACAAGAGCCCATTACCCCAAATAGGCATGAAGATCTCATGAAACCGAGGGAGCATTGAGAGAATTCCTTTCCAGAACGGGGACGACGGAACCACCAGAAGAAGCCCAACCATCGAGGGGCTAGAGCAGCCATAAATACGCCGGATCAACTCACAACAGAGATCGTCCCCATATCTGGAAACCCACTTCAAAATCAAGGCTTCATTCATCGCATCCAAATGCCGAATGCCCAACCCGCTATCCGCCTTCGGCAAGGTAACAATATACCAGTCAACGAGGTGCATGCCCTTAGCCGTCTGCCCGCTCCCACGCCAGAGGAATCTCCTCATCACCCCCTCAATACGCAAATGAATCCCTTTCGGTAAGATGCGCGAAGACATGAAGAAGATCGGGATCGTTGCCACAATCGCTTTCAAGAGGACCAACCTCCCCCTGGAAAGGATTGAGGACCGCCAGCCCGCCAACCTACCCTCCAGCTTCTCGACCATCGGAAGCCAGTCCGCCAGCTTGGCCCTGCCAAAAGACAGCGGCAAGCCAAGGTAGCGAATAGGCAACTTGCCGCAACCCACCCCCACGTCCTCAGAACACAAGCGTGCTTCCTCCTCAATGAACGCAAATGGCACCAAAATAGATTTGTCCCGATTTTTGTCGAGACCCGAGAGCTCGCCGAACAGTTCCAGAACAACCGCGACGGCACCAGTCTCCTCCCTGTCGCCCTCTATGAAGAAGATAGTGTCATCTACATACTGAATCAGAGTAACACTGATATCATCCTTCGAGAATCCCGAGAACAGGCCACTACATTGCACCTGGTCCACCAAGCATGCCATCACATCAGCCGCAATGATGAAGAGAAGAGGAGCCAAGGGGCACCCCTGCCTGACTCCCCGCTGAGGCTGGAAGTATCCTCCCTCCGGGCGGCCATTAACCAGGACTGCCAAGAAAGCCGTTGTAACACAACGCTTCATCCAAGATATCCAGACGCCCGGGAACCCTCGCTTATGCATAGCCTCCCACAGAAGGCGCCGGTCCAGAGTATCATAAGCCTTTGCAAAATCCACCTTCCAAAGCATAGCCTTCCTGCCACGCCTCTTCCAGTCAGCAATGATCTCAGAAGCCGTGACCAAGCAGTCCCGGATCTGCCTGCCCGGGACAAAGCAGACTGGAAGGGAGAGATAAAGTGCTCAAGAACCCTAGTAAGACGGATAGCAAACACCTTAGCCATGATAAGACATATCCCGTTGGAGAGAGCAATCGGCCTGAAATCCTCAATGCGCTCGGCCGCACCGTGTTTAGGATGGAGAACGACCAGCGCCCGATTAACTTTATCAAAACCAGCGTTGCGCAGACACATCTCCTGAATTACCTTGAGAATCTCCCCAACGAGCAGATCCCAAAAATCCTTATAGAAGGATACAGGGAAATCATCCAGGCCGGGCGCCCCATCCGCATTGAGCGACCAGACAACAACCTTCACTTCCTCCATAGTGACCGGCAAAACCAGGCTCTAGAGAGCATCCTCACCCCCAACCCTAGCCACCTCCACCGACGGAGGAGATTCCGCGACGAGAAAACACGGAAATGACCGGCAATCAAACGACCCATCTCACTGTCACCCGCAGCCTGGACACCATCCACGATGACCGAACGCAGAGTATTAGTACGGTGCCTCCCGTTGGCGACTCTGTGAAAGAACACAGTGTTGGCATCCCCCTCCACGATCCACTTGTGTCTAGATCTTTGACGCCACTCCGCAATACGCTTCTTATCCTCCAGAGCCACCTGCCTAAGAGCAGAATCCCTTCTCGCCAAATCAACGCAAGACAAAGGCCCTGAATCCTCCAGCTGATCAAGGCCATTAAGAACCTCCTCCGCCGAGTCCGTGGCCGCCCGACGGGCAGCGCGCGACTCCTTCTTGAACGTGCAAATTCTCCCCCGCAAGGAGACAAGTTTCGGAGCAAATCTGGAGACAGCCAAGCCAGCGACAACCGTAGAGGTCCAGTGCGAAGAAACCAGCTCGCGGAATTTAAATAAAATATTAAGCATATTGAATATGTTTGCTCTAAAAAAGTTGAAAATTTTGGTATGTCCAAGCAAAAATTAATTGACTAGTTGGCCTAGTCGGAATTAGTCAATACTCGGTCGACCACCCCACCAACTAGACTAGTCAGACCCACTAGTCGAGCTAGTCTGGGGACTTTACAACAATGATTACAATCACATGCTTACTAAATTGGTTGTTGATTATGATATCTTTATCCATCAAAAGTTTAAGGAAAGACTCGACGTCTTCTCGTCTCTCTAACAATCTTCTCGGAAAATCTCACTTTCGTATAAACCACCTTTCATTTTTTGTTCCCTCACATATATTATAGCTATGTCCACGATTGAGCGAAAAATGCTTTCTTCTGGTTGGGTATATGGTAGGGAGCTCTAGTTTTTGTCAATTCTATCTTGATCAGAGAGAGGTCAGACGAGAAGTCCGACTCACTGAAAGTTCCATTTCTCAATAAATTCCCAGGAAAATGTGCCTTTCCAAAACTAGAATTAAAGACTTTCTTATAAGGTCATAAGATCTATATGGATCAATCAAAAGGATTTGTAGCACCTGGTAATGAAGGAAAAGTTTGCAAACTTGTGAAATCCCTATATAGGTTAAAGGAAACTCTAAAATTAAGGCATGAAATGTTCAATAGGACTATTTAATCCTTTTGCTTTATTTTCAATAAATCAGATATGTGTGTGTATTCTATGACAAAAGGTGATATGTCGATTAAATTGTGCCTATATGTGGATTATATTTTGATATTTCGGACAAGCTTGATTATTACTTTAACCAATGCATTCTTGAGTAGTAGGTTTGACATGAAGGATATGAAAGCTACTGAAGTGATCTTCGATCTCAATTTGATCATATTAACTAGAAAGATAGTTGCTTCTAGAGCACATTATCTTAAGAAGGCTCTCAATAAATTTAACTATCAAAATTCTAGATTGGTTAGCATTCCTTGCGACTCTTCAAAATCTCTATGCGATAACAAGAGTAGGGGTACTTATTTCACAACTTAGACACTCACAAATTGTAGGAAGGCCAATGTATCTTGCGAATCGTGTACAAGGACCGAGATTTCATTCACAATTACGAAGTTAATTAGATATATAAGTTCTCTTGATGACATTTGTTGGGAAGTCCTTAGAATGAGTATGTAGATACATTAATTGAATTGCTCACCTTTGGACTTCATTACAAAATCATTCAGGTTTAGGATGGCATTATGAGGAAAATTGTATCAATAAAATGGTTGCCAACATACTTAGGTGCTACTGCCCTAAAGTTTACACGAGATCTGAAATTCAAGACATAGTTCACTTCTTTCCTTTAAAAGTAGAGTAGTTAGCTTAGCTAGAGGTTCAAATTGAAAGGTGTTATAGTTATTGTATTTACATTTATATTTGTAACCCTTCGGGTTCCGTAACACCTCGTGACCCTTCGGGTTCCGTAACCCTTTGTGACCCTTCGGGTTCCGTAACCCTTTGTGACCCTTCGGGTTCCGTAACCCCCTGTGACCCTTCGAGTTCTGTAACTCTTGTACTCTCTAGGGTTTTCTCTCTATATAAGAGTCCTTAGCTCTATGGAATAAAAATCTCATTAGCTCATCTTCTCAACATGGTATCAGAGCGATGGTCCTAGATCGAAGCCTAATACCCTAAATCCGTCGCCACCATCGGCTCTCTCTCTGCCGACAAGGAGAGAGCTGGACCTTCTGCATCGCTCGTGGATTCGATGGTCTCACGCAAGGCAGCCCGAGTCCCCAAGAGCACTAGCTGCCACCTCCAGCGGCACCTAAAGCGTCGCCCAAGGCTCTAACAGCTCCAACCGCACCTCCTGCATCGTCGACACCGCATGGAGCCCTACCCTCTCCAACAACCCTTGTTTCACCATGACTTGTTTGTCCCAACTTTTTGTTTCTCCCATACTTGATAGAATAAAGAGTGTGGAACATCATGTGGAATCCTACTCCTTAAGGAGCTGGATGAAAGCACATGAGAAGGTCTCAAGGGCCATATGCTTCATTGCGTTTTCTCCATGAGTACATGGGGGTGAGGGGCTCTTTATATAGCTTCTCAGACAGACTGGAGTCTCAACGCTCATCCATGTGGGACTAAACATGAGTGGGGTAATTGGATCTTAATGAGATCCAATTACCCACCTATTACATTCTCAAACAAAAGGTATTTTTACTTCAAGAAAATTGTGACAATTGAAATATGTATGGTCTTCTGTGTACAATATATTTAATGACGAATTCATGGGGCAATATTGGATCAAAAGCCTTACAGTGTCAATTGGTGTACTCAATTTCAAGAATTCATGGTCGAAAAATAGTTAAGATATATGTGTATGTTATAGATAGTGCAATTCTTTTGATACTAAAGCTTTAGTGGGCACATATGTGTGTGTGGTTCCCAATCCCCACAAGAGATCATAGGGGGCATGCATAACAATAAACACATGTACACGGTTGTTCTTCCACTTTGGGCATCCGATGTTATATCTCAATCTTTTATTACATAATGGTTTTAAATCAATTAATAACTTCATGGTTGGATTCCCTTTTATATATGTATGTGCGACTGTATTTGTTTGCATCCTTTACTTTTACTTAAATGTAGGCATGCCGTTAGGAAATTCCAAGCAAGGATTTGGTTTCCACACGCAATCTATAGATCACCATTTTCTTCCTCAACCTTCCTCCTATATTGGGTGATGGTTCTTCTGAGGTGCTTTTGAGGAAAGTTGTGAGTGACATGCATTCTGAAAATGTGTGGATCGTCAGACCTTGAGAGTTGCACGCTGGATTAATGAATATGAGATTCTACTTTGTACTTGAATTTTTACCTAATAGATACATGGGAATAAATATTAATTATCATCTTCTTACAAAATATCCTCATAAATGAGAATAAAGTAGTATGCCAAAATTATCATAAAAAGAACAAAAAATAAAAACCTAAAAAAGAAAAGAAAAAAAAGAACCGGGAAAGGATGTACACTATGTATATATCTATAGACTGACCAATAAAAATAAGTATAAATATGGTTGTAAATCCTATTTATGATAATAACTCAGAGACCATTTCGATTTTAGAGTGACCTGGTTGACTAATAAACCAAGAAGAAAATTAGGAAAATCCCCAAAAGAGGCTTTATGATACATATACCCCATGTATATAATGTACATAAACTTCACATGGACCTAATAAAGTCATTTTAGCTTATTTTGAATAAGTTCTCTTTGCATACATTACATACAAATAAGAACAAAATACAAAAAAATACATTAAAATGGTATCTTAATAATTGAGAAGAAAAGGCAAACCCTAATTTGCATATTACCATTTTCCCAAGGTCATATATATGTTTTTATACAACTCTAAATTGGCCAAACTGACCTTTAAGCTTCATTGCACAATAAACAATATTTTTTTAAAAATGCTATGGAATTTCCTAAATCTAAACACAAGAAATTGACTTTTTGGACCCTTGAACAATAACATTTCATAAAGGCCAAACTTCAAACATTTGTATATATATTTTATTTTAACTCTTTTGACTCATTGAACCCTTTCAATAATATGTAGAAAATTGCAAAAATAAATCAAAATGTCACATTGCAAATATACCAATAAAATCCAAACCTTGCCAATATGCATATATTCAAAGCTCAATATCTCATACGTATGAAGTCTAGTTTGACTCGTCTTACATTTAAATTTGATCATATTAAATGTCCTAAATTTTAAAAATACTTAGAGGTTAGGTAGGGTGTATATGTGGAAATTATGTTGGAGGCCCTTACTGCATACTTCCTTCAATACTTCAAAAACACACGTTGTTACTCCTTTTATTTTTTTAAAATTTCTTGATATTTCATTTTCATACAAAAAGATAAAAATAACAAAACTTTTAAAAATAAAAAAAGATATAAAAAAAGAAACATAGTTTATAGGCATTATATATCTACATAAATGCAACCCTATTTCATATTGGTGAAAATATTGACATGTCAAAATCGTTGAGTTAGCGATATCGATAAGGGGACTACATCTTTCTTATTCCAATGTTTTGTTGATACGTTAGTGATATATCATCAATATTGTGAAAATATCAACGATATACGAAATGGTGAAAGGTCCTCTTATTTTTTAAATATATTTGGTCTAATCTCGATGATATTAACCATGTCTCTCATTTCACCCATTTTCCATGATGAGCATTTGCAATGGTCATTAATATGAGCCATATCGATATTGGATGCCCTATGAGCACGTAATATTTAAGGCTATGAATACAGTCAAAATTTTAGGTCAATTATCATCGAATTGGTTTCCTCGCACATGTGGCTGATCTTGAATATATGCAGTATATGATGGATTACAAAGACGTGCACTACTATTAACAATAGACAATTATATGGAATATAGAGACTCAATCAGAAGACATTGAGAACAACAAACAAGGTAGATGGATCCAATCAAACATACTTGGTATCGATGAGTGTTGCATACATATTTACGTAGTAAGCATCGTGTATGTATGCACTATGAATTCTGAGTTTTATTTGTTATTCAACCCTAAACCTTAAATTTATGATTGCATACCTACATAACATTGCATATTAACATGTGCGATGATTATGATATTGATAGTTTTGCAAAACTTGTTTGATCAAAGAACTTAAAAATCTCAGCTTTATGAAAATTTTGATTTTCATATCCATTTCCATGATTTTTACGATATATTTTGATGTAGATGACGTGTCCACTTCTAGGGTTAGCAAAAGAAGATTGATATTGACATTTTAGACCATGGGTCTACTTCTCAATCATGTATTGAATTTTAGCATCAATTTAGTCGTTTAGCCTCATGATTGGGGTAATTTTTATTTATGCCCAATTTTCATTCAATTTGAGCAACATGCCTCTTATTCACTTCATCTCATGTCTACTTGATCACTTCTCAGAGTTCAGAGTCTGCTCTCTTTACGAAAAACCCTGGCAGAGCTGCATTGGAGCCTTTTTTGTGTCATTCAGTGCAGGTAGGGCTTCAAACCAACTTCGTTCATTCCCTACTGAAATAAGGCCTTTTGATCGATCTTCGCTCTGCCTCTACCTCAAAACACTAGAAGCCATTGGAGGGTTCAGTTCCTCCTCTGAACCTAAAGAAGAAGGATTGGCGAAGTGATCAACATTACCCCATGCAATTCGGTACTTCGTAATGTCCAGCATGAGGAGTTCGTTGTGTGGCCACCATGCATGATGAGACCCATTGAAGAAGAAATTAGGTGGTAATACATGGCTTTGATTGTGATCATTTCATCTTAGATGCTCAATACAAAATGGTTGAAGCATCTTAAGTGTACTCCTGAAGAAGTTTAAGCATGAATAAGAGACCCCTACCTGCCAAGGGGTCCGATAAATCTAGCTTGCGGTTTTTGTGATTTGGAAATAGGTCCTTCAATGGAGATATATATGCAAATTACTTATCCCTTTTGCATTTTGAAGCGTTTTATTGGATTTTGCATTTGAACCCTTTATCTTTTAAAATTTTGCATGAAACTTTGTTGAGGGGCTTGTGTTAAATAACCTTTTTAATTAATTTTTATTTTTGCATTTATCGTATTTTTTTAATATATTTTTTTGTTCATAGTAGGCAATACATTAAGTTGCTATAAAACTCATTTTATCGAATTAATCTAAAACTTGATCAAATTATATGTTTTTGCACTACCTATTTACCATCAAATTGCACGTCAAGATTTTATGATTTGGGCATGAATTAGATTCTATATTGATTTGACAAAATATTTTCTATAGGGTAAATGTTGTAATATTTTAACTCAAGAAAAAAATCCATAGTTAACATACCATCAAACTACCTTACAAAATTTTTATTTTCAAAAGTATTGCTATTTATATTTATTTAAAATAAAAAATCTTAAA